>MQRK01154994.1:0-11917 GCA_001938485.1 Girardia tigrina | reverse complement strand
ATTCTAAATAAATTTTTATATTTTAATAAATTTATAAAATAAATTTCTAGTAAATAAATTTTTATTTATTATCTTTTCTTTAAACTGACTTTTTTAAATTATAATTTTTGATATACATCTAAACAAGACATGGTCATATTTTCAAAACATGATTTAATTGAGTTATTTATCAATAATATTAATTACAATGCTTAAAAAGTGTAAATATTAATTTTGAATAATTAATTTTAGATAAAATATCTAGAGAGTGAGCGAAATGAGTTATTGTATAAACTAGAACAAATGACCAAAAGAAATTCAGAAGAATCTGAGATGAATGAAAAATTATTTAAGTTCGTTGTAAATTATGATAATTAAATTTAATATTTAAAATAGAAATCGTATTGAAATTCTGGAAGAGAATATGCAATCTAAGGAAAGAAGGTTTTTTTACAAAATTACAAAATAATGATAAATAAAACCATTTCTTTTTTATAATTCTTAGATTAAAAGAAGAAATCGAATTGTTGTCTGAGCAAAATAAACAAAAACTTCAATTGATAGAAAAAGAAAGACTGGAAATGAGAACTGAGCTTATTCGCAGACAAGATGAAATCGAAAACCAAAAACGTACTGAAATATCAAGATTACGCGAACAACATAGGTACTTATTTTCTGTTTTTTTATCATAAAATAAGTCCTCAATTATTATTTTGTTATATACAGGGTACGATTAAAAAAAACGCTCCATGCTTAGTACAAAAGTTTAAAATATTTTAAATTTCCTGTCAAATATAGACCTCTTTTAACATGTAGATAATTAATAAAAAATAATATAATATGTCTTTAAGTCAATCAAATTTTTATATTTCTCTAGGAAATAACCATCAAAGACATGGTTGATGCATTTTTATCTTTTTTATTATAATAAAAAAAATTCCATGAGCACTGTGACCGAGGTCATAAACAAATTTTAAGAGATATGTAGTGCCAGAAGAAATTTGGAAATGGAAGACCCAGATCAGTTCAGACCAAGGTCATGATTAAATCATTTTGTGATTTGATTCTAAGTAAAACAGTCAGGTCTATAAAGAAAATGACCAGGTTAACCGGGCAAGCAAGACCCCAAAACCACGTCAATGCTGAGCACTAAGAAATTTTAATTAAATTTTTTTTATACAAATTAAAGATTTTAAGAATTGAGATGTCCTTACTTTGCCCATTTTGAATATTGATCAATGGGTTGTAGTGCCTTATCAATAATGATTTATAGAACTGTCTCTCATAATGCGAATCAAAGCCTTTTTGTAAAACAGAAAACTCATCCTTTGAAACAGTAGAGATTCTATTTTTACAATATAACCAATGACCAAGAACATAACTCAATCGACTTTTTTGGGAATACTCACTAATCAGGGTTATGAGATGAAGATATGTCTCTCAAATGTACGAGTTTTACACCCGTGACAATTAAATTATTAGATCAGATTAGCTTACAATCCATCAATCGTTTTTGATTTATTCAAGATAAAGCTTTGAACTTTTAATATTATTGAAACCAATTTAACACTCCCTATATTCTTGGAAAATATTCTTCTTAAATGCTTTGAATCCTTTAGAATATGATATTTTGATTATTTTTTGTGCTCTTTAATTTTTTTCCCTTAAATCTTAACCAAAATTGTGTAATTACTTAGTCCAATATAACCTTAATGTTATGATCTATCTATTTGTTTGCGTACATGTTGTTATTCAAGCGTTATTAATTCTATTTCAAAGGATGAGTTTTCTGTTTTACAAAAGGGCTTTGATTCACATTATGAGAGACAGTTCTGTGAATCATTATTGATAAGGCACTACAACCCATTGATCAATATTCAAAATGGGCAATACATAAAAATAAAATAAAATAAATAAAAAATGAATAAAAAAATTGACCATTAATATTCAAAAAATCCTAAAATTTTATATTTAGCGATGAAATCTCTTATTAATTGACATATAAATAATATATTTGTCTAAAAAGTGTGTTAGTTATTTTGTTTGTCGGTCACGCTATGAAATGGGAAATTGCGGAGGAACCGGAGTGAATCCACTTAAGGACTTGGTCAAAATGGATAGCCCGCATCAAGATGGTTATGTCTGTGCAGCGCCGTTGCCGAAAGGCGCTTGGAGTCGACTTCATTGACCGACTGTTAAATCAACACAGAATTCGAAGCACTAAATAATAAATTATAATTACTATTTAAAAATTAAAGTAGAAACTTTCAAAGACGAAAATTCAGCTCACTCGTCATATATGATGGGTCTTTTTCTTTTTATTATAATAAACATTATACTATAATTGCTAACAATAGAAAATTAGATCAGAAACATTCCGAAAAAAGCTTGTGTAAAATTATATTTCAAAATAATACAATGTGTTTTAAAAAATATAAGATTTGTATTTGGAAATCAAATTTTATTATGGCTTTAAACTGTAAAAATCTCTTACTATAATACCTTAATAGATTAGAGCTAGAAAAAGTTCGACTGGATTATGACAACCTTATAGAAAAATTGAAGCACGCAAAAACTGAAGAAGATGCTACAATTCGTTTAGCTCAACCAACAACAGTACAACTGCAATCCGTTTTAACTCAAATGAGCAATGGAGCTCATGATCTAGTTACTATGAAAGAGCAGTTAATGGAGCAATTTAATCAACAAATTAAAGAGAAAGATACACAATTGAGAGAAAAAAACGAATATTTAAAGCAACTAGAAGAAAAATTGAAAATACAAGTAAAATAAGATTATTTTGTGTATATAAGTTTAAATAAATTCTGTAACAAATAGAAAGATGACAACATCAAAGATCGAGAACGTCTACAGTCTCTTATTTCCAAATTAGATATTCAACTAAAAGAACAAAGCAGAACAACAGAAGAGGTATACTAATTTAATAATTATTATTATGGGTAACTCGATATAATAGCGTCTACTGTTAACAGGAAATGCGTGTTCGTGCAAGTATGCGTATTATAATTCAGTACAGTTAAACAACGGTTGAAAAATACATCATTTCAGTGACTGTAAGTACGACACAAACTATAAAATATGTTTGATTTTGGCATTCAAATATGTCCAGACGATAAACAGAATTCTGAAGGATCCACATTGTCTAGAGAAAGGTTGCAGAGACAGACTAAAGAACCATATTTTGAATGTTGGTTTTAAGACATGCTTTCATGCAATCGATTACATAATCATCATTTTTGCATTTATATACAGATGAATCAAATATTTAGCTCGCCATGTGCAGATCGTTTAGTTTCTCACAGCCGATTTTCCCACGAGTACATGACTTTATTTTGCAATGAAATATTTTAGTGGCAACTCTAGCTGTGTTTATTTTTAACCAGCTTCAACAAATCGCGTCTCTCTTGGTTTAAGTTCTTTATTTTATTTATATTGTTTATAGTTCGTGTATGTACTGCTCAACTTACAATGTCTACTACGAATCAGTTAACTAATATTTTTTATAATGGTATGTTAGAGTTTATTATCAACGTTTAACTGGCAATGTAACATTTATGATATATCTCCTTGAAAGAGTACTGAAACATATTTTTGATTTTGTGTTTTTTACATCAATAATATACTCTATAATAGTCATTATAAAGATATTTTTCATTTTACCTAAATGTGCCTTGTCAGTTACACGGTTTAATAGTTAACCGGGGATCACAGATTAGCATGGAAGTGCGGTTACGGCGATGTCGCGTTGGTGGGGTTCGGAGGATACTCAGAAAAACAATGACAACATTCTCACCGAGGTGTTTAAAGATGTTGGGAGAAGGGAAGTGATCAGAAGAATAATTTCTACTTTCTTTGTATAGATTTTTGCAATTCTCTTTAATACTCGATTTATAATTAGACAAAGGTCTCAACTAGATCTAAACAATAATCGTAAACCTTTGTTCAATGAACGATTTTAAAAGACCGGTTTCAATCGACCGACCCAATTAAACTATCTAAATTACGATTATATTCGATAGATAAACTTTTAACATTTCTACAAAATATTTGTTTTTCCTGACATTCCTAAAATTGCCGCGGGTCAAAATAACCCGCTAAAATATTATGTAGTTAACTCCACTCATTTTTTGGTAACAATGGTTGTCCATGATTTTAAATCTCCACATTCAACCAGGAAAATTATTCAAATTGATTTTAGTATGATTTTCACATTCGTTTTTCAAATAATCTCAATTAGTCGACAAAAGAAATTTATATAAATGAAATACGTGATTTTCCACTACAAAAAAATATCCGATATTTCAAAATATCCATCAGTTTTGAGTTTCAAATTTCAAAAACAATTTTCAAAAGATTCAATTGACCGTCAAAGTTTTATTAAAAATAAATCACAAATTTTAAATTTCAATCTAACTTTGAATTCTCTTATCATTAATAATTTTCACTAATCAATTTAAACAATCGAATATTCATTTTAAGTTAATTCATAATTCTTTTTTTTACTATTTATTTCCATTTAACTTAAAAAATAAACAATAACAAAATTGAATAATTAAATTTAATTGAATGTTATTAAAAATAATTTGGCCCAATTTAATTGGGTGATAGGCACGCTATTTTAAGGCAAAATAATTGATGATATGATATTGATTCATCTTGAAGTGCTCAGTCAATTATTACGATTTGAAATTTATCACTGTTTGGTTTTTCATTATAATAATTATCACAATTGACAGAATACTCAATAACGATTATATCCTTTGGAGCTGGACGAATGGAGACAAGTGAAGTTAATCGTGATGAGCACAAATTCAATAATCAATCCCCGAGACCACACTTAACACGCTTTCCTCAAACACTTAAATACATTTCAAAATCAGAACCAAGAACAACAATTCTATTATACAATAAATAAAAAAGTACTTCACATCAAATTCTCATTCATTTTCCGTGAAACAGTCATTGACTTTATAATGGCTGTTGATCCATCGAGATGTATTGTCTCTAAAATATATATTTTTAAATGGATGTTTTTTGTTAATAATTCAAATAGTTATTTATATACACTTGATTTTTATTAATAACTGAATTAATAATTGTCTAATAAAGGAGCGATGGTTCATTCGTCAAGAACAAAATAAGCTTTCAGCTCTCCAGTCTTCTTTGGAAAAAGAAAGGGAACAGATTTTAATTGAAAAAGATCAAAATCGTTTGTCACATGAAGAGTTTCGGGTAAATTTAATACATTTTTTAAGAAATTTATGTTTTATTCTATCCATCAAAATATTACTAGAATTGATTAATGTCTATATTCTCATTAAATTATAACGAATGTTGCTAATTAATATGATATTCATTGATAAAATTGTACGGTTAAATGTGACTTCAGTCGGACGAAGCTTTTACTATTGCTCTTTTAATTTTGAGGAGAATTGTGTTTAATCGATAAAAGATACACGTTTATTGCATGAGATGTTAAATTATGAGTATTGACAAACTAATATTAGATGGTATAAAAATATTAGATATTTTCGTTTGAAATATTATAAACAATAAGAGACAATATAACATACTAGTATACGTACTTCAAATACATTTAGATTTAATGACAATTTATTCATTAAAAAGAAAAGAAAATATGGTATTTTAATAATTTTTTATTAAACAAGAAAACATATTTCGTAATCTGATTCATTAGTTCAGAAAAAATTTATGTCGCATTGACAATTATACAATTTATCTTTTTTTATTAAAAAAATTAATGTGAAATTGATGAAAAACATCTGAAAATCTAAAACCTCTGAAAACACTACCAATAAATAGTTAGATAAAAAGCTTGGTTTAAAATTTCAGATTTAAAAACATTAACACATTTAATTAACAGATTTAATTAACATATTTTGTTCGAGAAACGAGTTAAAACGGACTTTACATAGTATCACAAAGCAGAGGGCGCCGACAAAACCGATTTTTAAAACAAAAGGATGACTATAGGAAAAGTTTGAGAGTGGGTGTTTGCAGAATGTCAAATTACTGTTATGTTCCATAGATGTATGTATTAGTCGTTTACTATCAGTACCAGTCCTTCAGTACCGACGAGATAATACTTTTGTAAAACGTTTTTGTACGTTATTTCAATCACAAATGTGATAAAAGAGCGCACTTTTCGGCAGGCAATGGGTCAAATTATCAGCTTAGAGTATTTTAAATCTTCTGGATTTTTTTAGTACAATAATTAACTTGCATTTGGTGAAACAATATTTATGCAAATCGTGTCCATTAGATTTATAACAAATCATTAAATAATCTTATTCACTTATATTTCAATAATTTTTTAAGACTCATGTTTATGAGATATTATAGGGTTATTCAAAATTATACGGACATTTATTCAATATTATAATGACATATGTTTTAAAATTCAACAAAACTACCATGGTTAGAAAACAACGAAAAATGATTACATAGGAGTTGAAGAATATTGTTATAAATTTAAACGAGAAGAATAATCTAACGCAAAAACAAATATCGGAAACTGTAAATCTCCATCGAACAACCGAAAAAAATTAGACGATCATTATGATAATGTAGCGTTTAAGCAAGCAAACGTGAAGCTCAAAGAAACAATTAAAAATAAAAACGAAAATTTTACAACAGTTGAACAACAGATTTATAATGTGGTTAATTTGCAAAACGACGTTATACAAGTAGAAATCGCGCAAACCATTTTAAATAATACGCCTGTAGAAAATTGAAGAAATGTAAACTAACAAGGAAGAGACTTACACTTATTCCAATAGAACGAAATTCACATGAAAAAATTGAAACACGAGTGATTTATTCTGGGGATGTTTCAAGAATAATGGATTCGAATTTAGTATTTTTGGACGAATGTGGCTTTAATAAGCATTGTCGGCGAAAATATGGTTATTTTGTGGAAAATACTGTTGCAAATATTTACGTCCCGGGAAATGGGAATAAAAAACGAAGTTTTTTGTGTGCTATTAACATAAGTGGCATTGTTGCCTGTGAGTTTAGAATGGGAGCTTTTAATGCAGAATTTTTTGAACAGTTCATCGCTTTAAAATTGATCCCATATTTTTCTGAAAACCCGCAGTGTTCTAATTATGGACAACGTGCCCTTTCACAAAACAGTAAAAATGAGAAAGTTTTTGTTCTCAGATCGGATTAACTTTAAATATCTTGTACCATTATGTCCTGAGCTTAACCCAATAGAGGAGTTTTTTTCAATGTTCGTTTTGAGATTTAATACACTGCGCCGCGAACAGCCCACCAACACTATTGAAGAATGTTTAGCAATATTAACTTAAAATTGGGATGTCAAGAATTTTAATTGTGTGTGGTTTTATATGAACATGAGAAGGTGGCTCGAAAAAGCTCGGAAAAGAGAAATGTTTGTTTAGTAATAAAAATTAACTGAAGATTTATTTTTAATTTTTTCGTTTTTGGTTGGAGTGCGCTAATGCATATGTTTCATTTTTAAAATTTAATATTTGGTTTTTTTGAAGTTTGTAACTCTTTAATGTATATAACTATATGTCATTATAATATTGAATAAATGTCAGTATAATTTTGAATAACCCTGTAAATGAATGGAGTAAATAAATTTTAACGAATTGAAATAAATAGTCGTTTATTCTTTAATAATTTAAATATAATTCGTATGAATAGGATAATATCTTTTTCATCCAGAAAAGTGGTAAATATAACATGTTTTGGTGACATATTAACGACCACATCATCCGTGAAGAATCTTCCCTTGATAGCCTATAGATTCAAGTCTTGATTATTGTACATAAAGAACAAATTATTTCATCATTATATATAATACTCGACAAGCGGCAGTCTCCAACAAATCTTGTCATTTTGGATTGTTATGAAATTTTCGGGATGTGATCACCATAATAAATATTTCTTATGTTGTTTACTCAATCTTTAGAATCAATCTTTTAGCAACAATTGTAATAATATCTCATATTTTTATCAATAAATGAATGACTATATAAGATAAAGTTATATTATAATATTGCTTTGATTTGGAAAACCATATTTGAGACATAAACTGAAAGATATATTGGAAAACTGAATCTTTGAAATAGAGAAAAGCTTACGTTCGCGGAGACAAAGTATGTGAACATAAATTCTTTCTGAAAACTATGTTTTTGAACACGGCTATTGCTAAACGACATGTTGTTTTTTTTTAACACATCATTTAAATAAAAAATAGATAGTAACCATAAATAATACGTCATTCATACCTGCAAAGTTCGCATAGTTCGTTGCAGATATTCGAGTGTCAAAAGTTTAAGTGTCAATAGTAATACTTCTTATGAGCATAATTTTTTTAAAATTTGATTTCTTTAAATCAGTTTTTCTACAAAATGATGTTCTTATTAGATGTTAAAAACGATAATTCTTAAAATTTATATTAAAGTACGTATACAAGTCAAAAAATTATTATAATTTAATATCATTTTTATCATTCATGCCAGAAGAGGTTCTAATATATACTGTTATTTTATTATGACGTACTTTAATTGGTTTTACACAGAAACGGCTTCTCGATGAACAGAAACAAATGCTGGAACAAATATACGATGAAAAACGGAATTTAGCGGATGAAAGAGCCAAACTAACTCGAGAAATGTGTAAATGGTCTGAGACAAATCAAATCTCAAATCTCAAAAAAACTCAGGTTATTAAGATTAATATATTTATTGTTGTTAGTTATACGTGTACACGGAAATATGGATGTATATTGTATTGTCATACTGGATTACTATATTATTATAAAAAACAGTTAGATTCAATGTGGTTAATTAAATAATTTATTTATTTAGTTTTAGTTATTAAAAATTTTGGCTTTTAAATCATTATGATAATTAGATTAATATCAATACATATTTATATTATCATATACAATCGATCTTGCACAATATGAATACTTCATTATATGAACATAAATAAATAAACCTAGTAAATCAAAATTTTTTTAAATCCATTCTTTATGCAGACAATTCTACTTTGCCAACAAAATTTTAATTAAAAAAATATTTTCAAATAATATTAAAAAAATAAATTATATAAACTACTTATAATTTACAAGTAGGCCTTTTTTCATTTAATATTGTTCAGGAACTCCGATGGGACTGTTTTTTTCCCATTCTTTGACCTTAAAAGTTTTTTTGATCAAATTTACACATTATCATTTATTGCCATCGAGAATGAGCAAGTGTGCAAAGTTAAGAGAAAATTGATGGAGTTGAAAGCCTTCAAAAATACGTTTCTAAATTCTATGGATACATATAGGTACTTAGAAAGTAAGCTAATATAAAGAATGGAACTAGTAAATCAAAAAATTATTTTTTTTATGTCCATTCTTTATGTAGAAAGAACTCTACTTTGCCACCAAAGTTTTAATTAAAAAATACTATAAAAGGTTACTTTAAACTAATTATAATTTATAAGTAGATATTTTTCAATTGATATTGTTATAGAACTCCGAATTTTCCCATTTTGGGACATTAAAAAATTTTTTCGATCAAATTTTTACATAATCATTTATTGTCATCGAGAATGAGTGAGTGTGCAAAGTTTTAAGAAAATTGATTGAGCAAAAGGTCTTCAAAAATAAGTTTCTAAATTCCATATATATATAGAAAGTAAGCTAATAAAAAGAATGGAAAAAGAATGGAAAACATAGTGCATTTGGAAAATTAAAGGGTTACTGCTGATTTATTAGACATGTGCATATTATATCATTTTATGAACACGGCAATATCTTGGTATGTGGTGTTCACATTGTGCAGGCCTGACTGTATTTATTTTTCAGTAAGTAAAGAATCCACAATAGGGTTTACAATAAGACTATTACCGAAAACCAATAATCAGTTAACTACCTTAAATTTGGTTGAAAAGAATAATCGGTTATACTTCATACTTTGAAAATGTAGAAGCAAGCTTTACTGATAAAAATGAACAAAAAAATATTTATTATTCTAATGTACAAGAAGCAATTAATATTCCTTTGAAATCTATAAGTTGAAATATTATATTTCGACCCCTAGAAATATTACTAAAAAAAATTTTTCTATCAATTTTTTAATACCTTAAAAGTTGTTGTTTACTATTCTAAGTAATACATTTCTATATTTTAATTTGTACATTTCATTTGATCATTTCAAACATTAAAATAAGTTAATTATTAGCAATTTACTGATAGAGTAGGATCTAATTTTAAATAATTTGTTAAGAAACTGATTACTTTCTTTCGTTCTAATAACCAAAGCATTGACTGTATTTGGTGTCTTCAGGAAAATGCAGAGCTTGACGGAATTCGGGCAGCATTGCTAGAAGAAAGGAGAGAACTCGAGCGAATCAAAGCTCAGGTAATGAGCGACCGTGAAGAACTTCAAATCAAAATGTCACGAAATGACACTAACAGGTATATTTCTTCTTGTTTATTTCTCGAGATGGATCTTCAGAATATCTGATGAAAACATTACTTAGACTTAATGAGATCGTTAAAAATCATTTTCTAATATTCCCACTCCGAAATATTTTCGTCCATAAGTCGGTGTTTCCTTACATCTTTAACTAAAGCTCCAAGAAATTTATAGCTTTAAGTTTTATCGATTATTTTTATTAATAAATGTGTAAATAAAAATAAATTAATCTGTAGGTAAAAGTTTGATGAAACTGAAGAACAATTTTTTATAGATTTTTTTACTTTACAAATTGTGCTCTATACGGGTTTATTAGTTAATTTTGAGGTCTACAATATAGTTCAAGCGTAGGTTGAATAGATGGGCCCTCGTGTTTTGAAATCAGTTACAAATATTAAGTGCGTAGCCGAAAGCGTTTCTGAAGTGCTTTGAAATTCCACTTAGAGACGTAAAATATTAGCTATTTAATCACAAAGGACTATTAATTCTTAGCACTTAATAATAATTCAAAATATTTCTTGAAATATCTAATAGAATATGTATTTACAAAAATGACCACAATAAATCATTTTTTAAAATAAACTATTTCAAAATTTAGAGATTTAAGATGACTCTCAAATGTCCCAAGACGACTATCAGGATATATTTTTTTATAATTACTTCCTCATTCCTTTCTATTCTGTATTCCATACTCTTAAATAGTTCAAGATGAATTTTTTTCTATATCTTGAGAGGTAAAGTTTTCGTACAATTTTTCTGATGAAAATTAATAAAACAGAAAAAACTAGTACCTTGTTTATCAATAAAGTTTTCTTTCCTAGTTATGATATCAAACTGAAAACAGAAAAGATAAACAATATGGAAAATGACCTCAATCTTAAACAAATCCACATAAATGAAAAAGAACAACATTTTCGTGACATCGAAACCAAAAGTGAAGAAGCCTTTAGAAAAGCGAGAGAGTTACATTCAAAAAACGAAGATCAGATTTTGAAAATACAAAAACAATTGAAAACGTTAAATGAGAAAGAACAGCAAATCAACCAAGTTTGTCATTGAACAATCAAATAAATAATAAAAAGTAAAATGTCTTTATCATAGCAAATGGCGAAAATGGAAGAAATGCGTAAAAATTTAAGCAATAAAGAAATGTCAATGGTATGTAGCAAATGTGCGAATTCTCTGAGGAAAGATACATTTGGGGGATCTTATAATAATTTAACCAAATTATCAACATCCAAGTTCAGAAGTTTGCGTTTCTTGTATTTAATTTTTTTTTAATTTTCTGTTTTCTTAGGTAGTGATAATAATAATTTTATGAATTCGGGATACGGTTCAAATGTGGTTCAAGAAGTTCAAAATTCTCTCGACTATTCCTCTTTGATAGCTAGTCAGTTGGAAGAGGAAAGATTAATATATTCAATAAAAATGGCAGCAGAAAATGTAATTAT
>MQRK01154980.1:0-11340 GCA_001938485.1 Girardia tigrina | reverse complement strand
GAAAATAAATATTTTGAGTTCGAAAGATAAGTCCGTAAATAATAAAAGTCGTTCATCAGAAATTGGCAAAGCAAAGTTATAAAAACAGAGTCAAAGACCGAGGTTCTAAAGAATCAGAGACATAAAGTAGTAAAGCTTCAAAGCTTTGGTCGATCCCACCATAGGAATTCAATTTCTATATTTGCTACCAAACAGGTTAATGAAATTCCGTTAACAAATTTATTATCTAGAAATAATACTAGAATATAACTTTTATAAGATGTTTACACTATCTGAAAATTCTAACAAATAATTCTCAAAATAAATATATTCATTATTCTACTTGCTCATTATAAGATATGTTAATAAGACCGAAATAATTATCTAGAGTAAATGACAGAGCAAAGAAGCATTGGGAAGAGACCGCTGACTTGTAGATAACATCAGACAGTAGTTATGTGATACTCTCATTGCAAAAGACAATACGTCTGGGACATAACTATTATCCGTTGTCAGACATATACTCATTGTACATCTAACACAAAATTCTCATGAATTAATTAACATTACGCGAATAAAAGCGAAAAAATCGATTAACAAATTCGTAATTTTCAACAATTTAATCGATTTGGAGTCGATATTTCGAGTTTACAAATCGAACAAGTTGTCCGATCGAACTGGTTGGGGTGTCAAAATTACCAGTCAACAGAAGCTTTTTAACATGTGTTATGGTGCGGTAAATCTGTAGGATCACGGTTCGACTCAACAGATTTTGACCGAATAATTAGGTGTATATTGCTGATTTGAATTGTCTCGTCTTCGTAGCGCCGTTTACATACCCTAAACACTAAAAAGTTGTTTTTAACCCAAGAAATATTATGGAAATGAGTCCAGCAAATCAATATTTTTTTGAAAATTCCTCATGACCAATATAAAACCAAAAAAACCTATAATTAATAAGGAATCCACAATTATTTATTACGGTAAAATATCGAATCTTCTGCACACTTATTCATTTTCGAGGGCAATTTATGAATAAATTAAAAAAAAGACTACCTAAATGATTAATTAGTCTTTTTGGACCAAAACAAATTTGCAATTGCACCCTATTGATAAATTAAATATAAATACTCCTGAACTTGTCTAAGCTGTTCTAAGAAATCCAAAAGAAATAGATAATTATTCAATTCTTTTATATAATATAGTAATTCTAAATCAAATAAAACTCCTGTAGTTAAAAATTATTTCCCAATTATTTTGAACAAGACTTTTTATACTGTTTATAATTTATATTTATACTACCTTTAAACTCGAAGAAAACATAAAAAATTACCAAAAAATCTAAAAGAATAATAATTTTAGCAATATGTTCTCTTAGGATCTGAATCATTTTAAAATTGAAATTATGAAAATGAGAAATTGCCATAGGGTATCAATTTACATATGCAATAACTTATGCCACAAGTTTTTATATTTAAATTATATATATATATATATAGAAATAATTTAAAAATTACAATGATCATATATTTTTCCTTATAATTTATAATTTTTAATAGAGTGCAACGCCCAAAAAGACGTTCTGTCACATTAATGTCTTTGAAGAATATTTGGAATGTTGATGTTTTGTGTATTGTTTGCATGTTTGAATATTGTGTGTTGGTTTAAAAATCATTTAAAAACATTAATTTGATTACATTATTTAAAAATTTACAATAATAATAATTTGAATATTAAATCTAAATTTGAATAAATTAGTTTCAGATTATAAGAATTAAAATATTAATCATCCATCTGATTAGGAGAGACACAATCCAAACTTAACACATAACATTCAAACGTGCAAACAATACACAAAATATCATCATTACAAATATTCATCATAGACATTAATGTGATAGAATGTCTTTTTGGACGTTGCACTCTATTGTGTATTTTTTTCATAGAAAGAAGATACGGGTACCACTGCCTCTGTTGATCGGAGTGGATGACGCACGACGATACACCGATATAACCAAAACGATGATCGATTTTGGCACCGACTGATGGGATTAAATCAAGTGATCGATTAATCCAACGCGGCCTTCGTATTTAACCTATAGGAACGGTTTGATTGCCACAATTCGATAGGGATCGCTCGAGTGGCAATAATTGACCGGCAACAAATAGACGATGGTCGGCGGTGGCTTGTTGTTGACATCGATGAAATTATCAAGAGTCATCGATTGAATTGAAGCACAGTAGTGATTTCAAATTATATCAAATCGTTTTAAATTCACAATTGGAATCTCGTAAATCAAATCATTTTTTGAAATCAGAACAAAATTTATTATTATTTAAAGAATATTATATATTTTAATCCGTATCAATTTTTTGTGTTATAAATAAAAATATATGATTTTAATACATATAAATATACATATAATATTTGTCTAAAAAATGTGTTTGTTTGTTTGTCGGTCACGATTTTAAATGTGAAATTGCGGAGGAACCGGAGTAAATCCATTTAAAAACGTGGTCAACCTGGATAGCTTGCATCAAAAAAATTCTGTCGGTAAAGCGACTTCGCCGAAAGACGCCCGGAAGCCAATGAAATCGATCGAAATCCGTACAATTCGTTAAATGGTTAAATTAACACTGATTTCGAATAATGACGATTTGGATGATTCCTACAATGAATTCTGTGAAACTTTTATGAAAATATTAGTGAAAAACTAATTTATTTGATAAATGACGATTTTTATCACTTATTTATTATATTGCTAAAAATCAATTTTGTAGAAATTACAAATTTTCCTTATTAAAAAAATAATATCAACAAATAAAATGCTAAATTGCGAAGGGAACGGAGTGAATCCATTTAATGATGTGGTCAATATGTATAGCTCGCATCGAGAAAATTCTGTCGGTGCAGTGCCGTCCCCGAAGGACGCTGCGAACCAACTTAATTGACCGACTGTTAAATCAACACAGAATTCGAAGCAATAAATAATAAATTATAATAATTACGATTTAAAAATCAAAAAAGAGACTTTCAAAGACGAAAATCCAGCTCACCCGTCATATATGACGATTCTTTTTCTAGTTTATAAATATTCATATTATTTAATTTTTGGTCACTATAATATAACTTAAGGTTTTTTTTCATTTCATTCATATCACAATTGTTTTTTTACTCATTTGATTCGTTTTCGTACGAATATAATTTTTCTAAAATCCTAGATAAGCGATAAAGTTTTGTCAAATGCATTTCTGAGTCTATCATCAAACTGACTGATATTTGAGTCCACATATTTATAAATAGAAATTAAATCTTTGAAAATAAATACTTTGACATAATAATTCATTTGAGATATGAGTGCGCATTCTTCGATAAATTCCTATAAATTATTTTCTTTATTGTATGAATCGGAAACCAGATTCTTTCAATAATTGAAAATGGTGGTCAATGATACGAACTTAAACTTAATTCGAAAATATATTTAATAATTAAAACCACCCTCAGAAAAATCAACGATTTATTTAAGAGATAATTTGAATCACAATTGATTTTAAATAAATTGATCTTTAATTAAATTAAAATTACTTTTAATAATAGTAATAATAATATTTTTCTAAATAAAATATTTATACTTTATACTTAATCACTAATTTGATATTTTTGAAAAATAATTTTGTTAAAATTTTTTATAATTATTAATGAAATATTTTGTTTGAATATTCAGAGTTTTGTGGTTTCAATAAATTTTTGTTCATAGCGTGATTCTTTTTGTTTCATCTCAATTTCTTCAAACTTACAAGCTACTCGGCCAAGATGAAGACATTGATTAAAACTGTTAAACAGTACAATGGAGAAGAGGATATTAGGAAGTGGCTCGATCGCGCTAAAGTCATAGCTGAAAGATTCTTAAGTAGTGTGTGGTTGGTTAAACTCCGTTGTTGATCGGAATAAAAAAATAAAAATAAGTGGAATAAATGAAATGTTGGTCAAACGTCGTTTAAAAATGATTGAAGATATAATTGGAGAATTTGATCTTCGATGTAAATGTATGTGGATAAATTCAGAGCAGAATATTGCAGATCGGATGACTCGAGTAAAAGCGAAGAGAGTAACACATGATTCGTTAAGTATTCAAAGTAATTGGGAACGTTTAGCGTTATACCATACACATTGCAATGGTACTACGTACTTGTCAATGATAGACTGTGGACCAAGTAGATTTTCTGTATGAAAATGCGTGAATTCTGAATCGGCTCAAGATGTGATTGCACAATGTCAAATTGTATTTTCAGAAAGAGGACCTCCACGAGAAATTTGGGTAGATAATGAAACTGCGTTTAGGTCATCAAAATTTAAAATGTTGTGTAACTCATGGGTGTAAATATTATTTATAGATGTACATATAGGCCATCAACAAATGGCATTGTGGAGAGATTCCATCGCACAATTAAACGAATTGCGAAGAGGTCTGATATTTCTATATGGAAAGCAGTATTTTACTACAATGTAGTACCTCGTGGAAAAGGTGAAGATAATGTAGTTCCAGCAGAGTCTATATACAGATATAACATCAGATTACCAGTAATGCGTGATGTAGCTGAAAAGACGGTAAAAATGGATGAAAAATCGGTGATAAGGTGTTTGTTAAACCTCATCAACATACACGATGCACCGAGACATGGACACCATGGGTCGTTACAAAGGTGGTTAGTGATAAGTGTGTTGATGTTGATGGAGTACCGAGATACGTTCAGGACATACGACAGAGACAAGAAGAGAACATCGGACTTCCGGATATGGCGGTTGTCGGAAAAAACGAAATACAAGATGGATATAGCAGCAGTAGTAGTAGTTACGAGGAAGAACTTGACGATCAAGTTAATCAGGACATTTGCATACGACGATCCAGCAGAACTCGAAATAGACCTGATTGGTTAAACGATTATGTGAACTAGGGATATAATTATTAATGAAATATTTTGTTTGAATTTTCAGAGTTTTATGGTTTCAATAAACTTTTGTTCAAAGCGTGATTCTTTTTGTTTCATCTCAATTTGTTCAAATTTAGACTTTTTTTAAGAAATTGATTATTGAACATGTTAAAGAATTTCCTAATCCATCATCAGCAATTATAATTCAAAATTTGTTAGTTTTAATGTTAGCTTTAATGGAATAATTTTTTATTAATTTTCATAATTCACGATATTATTGGATAATAATGGAAAAATGTTATTAAATTTAATATTTAAGATTTAAATCGACCTTACTTTGTACATTTTAATGTTTATTAGTGAGTTGTAGTGTCTTACCAATAGAGATTCACAGAACTGTCGATCATAATGTAAATCAAAGGTCTTCTGTAAAAATCATCTTTTAATATAGACCTACCATTAAAATTAACAAATATTATAATTGTTGATGAAAGAATATGAAATTCCAAAACATATTCAATAATCAATTAATTAAAAAATATATTAACAAAATTATTTTTCAGATATAAATAATTTTAAGAGATTTAACTTTGATATATAATATTTACAACCCAATCAGATTTCGTATATTAAAAAAATCAATAGTTAATGTCATTTCCTTAAAAAAGATAAATAAAATTAAAATATAATAAATATTATTTAATAATTATTAATTATTTAAAATATTACTAAAAAATAATGCATTAAAGTTTAAAAATTACAACAGATAGTTTACCTGGAATTTTATTAAAATCAGTTGAAATTTGAGGAAGACCATTGGTATTAAGCTTATTCGAGGGAAGGGCAAGTGATTTTGTGTAGTTTTTGGTACTGTATTTTAGACCAATATTACATTCTCCATTAGGGAACAAGGGTGGATAATCCATAACTGGTGGTGACTTTTGCTCGACTTCTGTTGGATGTTTTAAAGATGGAGAAATATTTTGAATCTGTGGAGTAGCTTCCAGTACCTTTGGTTTGTTTTGAAGAGGAGCCAATTGACCGTCTGAATGAAAATTATCCTAAGATTTAGCATTTATATTTCTATTTTTTTAAATATTGTTTTCATATTTTTATCAACTACATATTCCTTACAAATTAATTAACGAAATAACTTGATAGAAAATGAATAAAATGGCTTTTGAAAAGTATTTTTTATAAGTAGTCTTTACGGGGAACAACGTAGAAATGTAAGATTTTTATATATAAGATTATAATGTTGAAAATATTTTATTTGGTCATAAAGTATGAAATGTATAAAACTAAAGTTAAAGTTTATTGATAATTTACCAATATAAATATTTATGTCATTCGTCAAAGTATGCACCCATATTATCGATATACTTTTTCCATTTGAGCGGCAGCTTGGTGAGGCTATTAGAATTAACATTTGGTAAACATTTGTGTGATGCCTCTCGAGACACCACAATTTTTTTATTACGTGCGGACTATGTTTGGTGTTTTTGTTTGTGTGTCGACCATCCTCATTATTTTTCTTTGGATGTGTTTACTTTATTTTATTTTTGTGTGTTTCTGCGTCTTTTGTTGTTCTTTGCACGTGTTGTTTTATTAATCGATGAGAGTTTTTTACCGGGTTCAGATTACCTGTACTGCGATTGTCTTTGTTTTCTTTTATCCATTATTTTTCTTTTTATTTTATCGTATGAATTGTTCACTTCACGGAAACCCAGATTTGCTTAAAAAACTGTGTATTAACTTTTCGGGAATAAGTTGACTGTATATACTAATATTTCAAATTATCACAATGAATGCATGACAGAGAGGATTTCGAGATAACGAAATTTTATGTTTGAAGATCACATTGGATTTACAAGATATTCTCAAAAAATAAAAGTAATGCCTATCAATTCATTAAAAAAATAAAAGAATATCAATTACTCAATAATTCAAAAAATAACTATGATTACCAACTATGATTCTCTGTTCGTGGAATTCTTGTATGTATTTTCTTATTAAAAGTTCGTTCAATAACAGAGTTTTTTCATTTATTTTTATTTCGACGATTGTTATCATTGTTATTATTGTTGTTTATTTTATTACTTATTGCTTAAAAGTGATTCTAGTGGAAGTATCAGTATTCCATTAGAATTACTTTTACAATTTGAATCTAAAAATTCCTGGAAGATCATTTTACAGTATCTTCGGAATTGAATTTTTTTTCCTATCAAAAAGTTATTAAAATTGAGAAAGAAATGGTAGTCAGTTGGTGCTGGGTTTGTTGATTCTTGACGATGATGCATAAATTCAAAATCAAATTTCTGTAGTTTTGTCATGGTCTTAAGTGAATTAAAATGTTTCATGAAGTCATAATAGATTACACCTACGGCAGACTACCAAACACTCACCATCAGAGTCTTTTGATGAATGCTGTGCTTTAAACTGTGTTTTAGTGCTTAATTCGTTTCGACCCAGCTTGCTGAACGTTTTTGATTTTCATATTGGATCCACTTTTAATCACAAGTGACGATTCAGCTCAAAAGTGATTACCTTTATAACGAGAAAGTATCATCAAGCACGCATAAAAACGCTTTTGTTCTGCTTTCCATTCAATTTATGTGAATCCACTTATCCAAAATTTTGACTTTATCAATTTGAGCTCAGTAATTCAATATTGTTTGTTTTGTAACAGCAAATGTTAACGATAAATCATGAGCACTTTGTGATGGATCCGACGTCACGGTTACCTTAAGTTCATCCTGATCTACCTGCGTTCCATGTCGACCAGAGAATCTTATTGAGGTTAAAACTACTTTTCACGAATTTCCTGAACCAATTTGACAGTCTGCTCCGTAGTAGCATTGTATCCGAATACACTATTGATCTTTCGCATAATGCATGATACCGAGGTTCCACGTAGGAATTCATACTTCAAAATAGTTCGAATTTCTGCCTTTTGCATAATATTTAAAATACTGATTATTTAAACAAGTTATTTATAATTTTAATTAATTTTTATTGATGTTTTCAATAACCAAGATATGTAGCAACATAACATTATGACATTGTCAAATTATAACTATTTGATTTTATTGAAATCATACCTACAACTTCCATACTTAAAAACCTAATATAATCAGAAATGCCGTGAGAGGACTGACGCGTAAACTCAAATTTCATAACGTCATAAATGAACTTTACTGATGCAAGAAACTTCGACTAAATTTCAAGGAACTATCAACAAGTTTTTACCTTGTGCCAAAAAAGTAAATAGGGATCTTCCAATTATTAACTTTTGTATTATGATTTTACCGAATTGGCGGTTCTAAATTTAGGAAAGTAAAGTGTTAAAATTGGTATTATAAAAAGATAGAAATATAATTAAACAAAAAATCTATCAATAATCTTGTAAATATTATAAATATTACGATATTACTAATATACATTATATTATGAAAAAATTAACAGAAGGAGTTGTTTTACGGTCAAGATCTGCGTTTTACAGTATGGATCTGCGTACAGGGTACTTCAACATTAATATAAGTTTGAAGTATTAGAATTCTGGAAATTTGACTTACTAGATTTCGGTCAAGCAGATCAAGTCGAAAGTCGAAGGAACAAAAAATTGAGGTTTCGAGATTTAGAGAAATTTATAGAAAATCGTTTTTTGATTTATTGAATAAGTATTATAATCAATTATTGCACAAACATGAAAAATAATTTTTAATTTGATTGTATACCACATGGATAACGATTTTATTATTTTTTATTGATTTCACACGAGGCATAATTCGATAATAATAAATTTTTGTATTTATCGTGGACGCAAATAAAAAGAAGTTTTAGTTTATATCAGTGGTTTTAATAAACACTGTTAATATATTCGGTTTTCTGGCTTTTGAGTCAATCCATTCGTCAACTTGTCCATAAACGTACTGACATATCAACAATTACGATGCTTTTCATAAGGTTTTCCTATAAATTATTTAGCAACAGTCATAATTTTTGTCTTGATGGTGATAGACTCAACATTTTTTAATCATCCAATATGTCTTCTCTCCGGAAACATCTCAACTTCAATCAAAAGGTCAGACCGATTACTCATTCAAAATGTGAGGAATATTTTAGATTTGGTATGTTGAAATTGGTTTGTTGAATTTGGTATGTTGAGTTTAGTATTTGGAAATGTGTTTCTCCCACCCAGATGGAAAATTGATATTTATGATGTTCGCGTTGAATAGTTATTCGAGTACAATTTGCATTTTAAATTACAGCATAAAATATTAAAAAACTTTCAAATATTAAATCGCTTGAAATTTTAATATCAAAAATTTAAATAAAGTAAATAACTTTAGTTCATTTTTAATTTTAAATAAATGTTTTTCTTTAAATAAAATCATTTTAAAAATTAAATTAATTTTTAGATAAAATTATTACCGAAATTATAAAATTAGAACTTTAAAAATAAAATCTAAAAACAATTTAAAATGAAAATTTGTTCGAATAATTGTTTATTAAAGAGACATTAACAAAATTTTATCAATTTAGCAAGATGTCAAATTTTGAAAGCTCGGCTGAGAGTTGTCCAAAGAAAATTGAAATTGTAATGAAGATAAATGTGTGAAAACCCATATTAGTGTTCTTAATACAAAACATATGATATTGTTTTCGAACTGTGCTCTCAAACTACATATCTGACGGAATCATCACTGGTTCAGAATTTTACAGCCCAAATAACTAGTTGATGAATTGTTTTCAGGTAATACATGGAATATGATGGCTGAGTTCTATCGAAATGCATATCTAGGAGTTTATTATTAATATCAATGTAGAAAAAGAGATTAATAACTGATATAAAAACGAAAAAGTTAATGTTTTAACTAATTGCAAGTTACTTTTGACGAGAACACTTACGATATTTCCTAAACCAGACTTCAGCCCATCAGCAGAATAATGCTCATAGGAAAAAATATCATTACTGTAAAAGTAACATTTATGGCCAAAGATAAAACTTGAAAAAAAGAGAATTACAAGATTAAAGCCTCGAATATTTTATTTTAATGTTTGTGATGAATATTTTCGAAAGGTTTTTATTGTATGCTGCTTTTATTATAGTATTTCTCCATCTAAATGGAAGATTGATATTTTTAATGTTTTGAACCGTTGGATTATTCGAACAATTTTGAAATGTACATAACAACTTTAAACTTGAATTAATATATTTTCATTAATAAATACATATAATAATATTTTAATCATAAATAATGTATTTAAAAAGAATTAAAATATTTTAGTAAGGAATTGTAATTTAAATTTGTTTGAAAAATTAGAGGTTCAGAAATAATGTTAATATTATAAATCTTTGTTTTGTTCCACTACAAGAAATATTATTTGAGATAACCGTTTTCATCTCCAAAGAGAAAATGAACCAATTTTAGTAATATAAAATAAAATTTTGAAATATTTTATTTTCGGTTTTTTGAAGAATATAAATAGAAAGTTTTAATCTTAATCTTAATAATGTCAGACATTCCTAATACTTGTATTTTCTACAAACTCTAAATCAATATTAGTATAATGTTTCTAAATAAAAATAGAATATATTAGCACGTATATATTATAAATATAAATAATAAAATCAATAAATTCAGGTGATTTTGACATAAAATATAAAAATAAAGATTAATAATCGATGTATTTATTGAAAAATGTTTTGATGAAAAATTATCAAAATGATTGACTAGATGTCCGAATATTTAATGAACTATTACCAGGTACAAGGATGGTACTTCCCCCCGTTCTTGCGTTATTTGCCAATAATAATTTTAATAATTCATAATTAATGAGTATAGAAAATATTAAATTTTAAAAATATTAAATTCTAAAGTTTTGAGACGATAGTTTACTAAAATTTGAGGAGAAAAGAGATTTTTTGCCGGGAACATCCAATATTATATAATTGAAACAGTACTTAATGAATATTGTATGAATCCTGCTGTTAGCAATGCAGTATTTGTACGTATTTATTGTAGACGTTCTTTTGTTTGTCATACAAATATCAAGCTGCACAAATCAGAGATAAGTTTCATTTATGCACTAATTGATACAATAAAATTAAAAACAACAACAGAAAAAAGCAAGCTGAAAGAAATAATATTTGAAAATAATTTAGAGTTTATATTAATTTAAATTATTTAATAATTGAAATTTATTGAAATTAATTAATTCACTCTTTTTAGTTTTACATAAAAAGAGAATTTAAAGTAATTTTAATAAAAAAAGAAAAACAACAATTTTATTCTGATAATATAATTTTATTTTGATAATTAAATTAATTGAAGTATTTAATTTTGTAAGATTGTGAGAATAGAAAAATGTAAATCAAGAATGATAACTATTAACAACATCACAATTTGAATGTAAACATTTATT
>MQRK01154979.1:0-10343 GCA_001938485.1 Girardia tigrina | reverse complement strand
ATCTCACCAGCAGAAATAATATATGGAAGGAAATTAAGACATTGGTGTAAAAATAAAGAAAATAAAAGAAACCAAATGGGAAAAGAAGAAAAAGCTCCAGAAACGAGAAGAATTTTTAAGGTTGGAGACCAGGTAATAAAGAGAGAAAATGCATCAAAAGAAGATGACCGATATATTGGCCCTGCAATGATAATAAAACGGAGACATGAAAGAAGTTACGAATTGCAACTCGACAATGGTAAAATACTAATAAGAAATGTAGAATGGCTAAAACCATTTAAATCGAGGGGGATGTGAGGGATAATTTGGAATGTTGTAAGTTTGTTGTTTCTATGCTGTTTTGATTTGTGACTCTCCTACTCAGATGGGATTGATATGTTTATTGATTGATTATTTGAATCTAATGAAATTAATTTTAAGTATTAATTAATTAAAGTTTTATAATTATGAATTGTAATAATATTTTTAGTAAACAATTTTAATTTATTAAATTTGATTAAAAAATTTGATTAAAAATTTATTTTTAAAATTAATGTTCATTTAAAAGATTACGCAATGCCTTTTTATCCATTAAAATTTAAATTTATTAATTAATATTAAAAACTTTCCCATTAATTGTTTTTTTAGATATGAATATAAAAACAAAAACTATATTAATCAGAGGAAGATACTCTCTGAAAATTGTTGTGAAGAATCTGTTTGTGTTGTAAATAAATGTTTACATTCAAATTGTGATGTTGTTAATAGTTATCATTCTTGATTTACATTTTTCTATTCTCACAATCTTACAAAATTAAATACTTCAATTAATTTAATTATCAAAATAAAATTATATTATCAGAATAAAATTGTTGTTTTTCTTTTTTTATTAAAATTACTTTAAATTCTCTTTTTATGTAAAACTAAAAAGAGTGAATTAATTAATTTCAATAAATTTCAATTATTAAATAATTTAAATTAATATAAACTCTAAATTATTTTCAAATATTATTTCTTTCAGCTTGCTTTTTTCTGTTGTTGTTTTTAATTTTATTGTATCAATTAGTGCATAAATGAAACTTATCTCTGATTTGTGCAGCTTGATATTTGTATGACAAACAAAAGAACGTCTACAATAAATACGTACAAATACTGCATTGCTAACAGCAGGATTCATACAATATTCATTAAGTACTGTTTCAATTATATAATATTGGATGTTCCCGGCAAAAAATCTCTTTTCTCCTCAAATTTTAGTAAACTATCGTCTCAAAACTTTAGAATTTAATATTTTTAAAATTTAATATTTTCTATACTCATTAATTATGAATTATTAAAATTATTATTGGCAAATAACGCAAGAACGGGGGGAAGTACCATCCTTGTACCTGGTAATAGTTCATTAAATATTCGGACATCTAGTCAATCATTTTGATAATTTTTCATCAAAACATTTTTCAATAAATACATCGATTATTAATCTTTATTTTTATATTTTATGTCAAAATCACCTGAATTTATTGATTTTATTATTTATATTTATAATATATACGTGCTAATATATTCTATTTTTATTTAGAAACATTATACTAATATTGATTTAGAGTTTGTAGAAAATACAAGTATTAGGAATGTCTGACATTATTAAGATTAAGATTAAAACTTTCTATTTATATTCTTCAAAAAACCGAAAATAAAATATTTCAAAATTTTATTTTATATTACTAAAATTGGTTCATTTTCTCTTTGGAGATGAAAACGGTTATCTCAAATAATATTTCTTGTAGTGGAACAAAACAAAGATTTATAATATTAACATTATTTCTGAACCTCTAATTTTTCAAACAAATTTAAATTACAATTCCTTACTAAAATATTTTAATTCTTTTTAAATACATTATTTATGATTAAAATATTATTATATGTATTTATTAATGAAAATATATTAATTCAAGTTTAAAGTTGTTATGTACATTTCAAAATTGTTCGAATAATCCAACGGTTCAAAACATTAAAAATATCAATCTTCCATTTAGATGGAGAAATACTATAATAAAAGCAGCATACAATAAAAACCTTTCGAAAATATTCATCACAAACATTAAAATAAAATATTCGAGGCTTTAATCTTGTAATTCTCTTTTTTTCAAGTTTTATCTTTGGCCATAAATGTTACTTTTACAGTAATGATATTTTTTCCTATGAGCATTATTCTGCTGATGGGCTGAAGTCTGGTTTAGGAAATATCGTAAGTGTTCTCGTCAAAAGTAACTTGCAATTAGTTAAAACATTAACTTTTTCGTTTTTATATCAGTTATTAATCTCTTTTTCTACATTGATATTAATAATAAACTCCTAGATATGCATTTCGATAGAACTCAGCCATCATATTCCATGTATTACCTGAAAACAATTCATCAACTAGTTATTTGGGCTGTAAAATTCTGAACCAGTGATGATTCCGTCAGATATGTAGTTTGAGAGCACAGTTCGAAAACAATATCATATGTTTTGTATTAAGAACACTAATATGGGTTTTCACACATTTATCTTCATTACAATTTCAATTTTCTTTGGACAACTCTCAGCCGAGCTTTCAAAATTTGACATCTTGCTAAATTGATAAAATTTTGTTAATGTCTCTTTAATAAACAATTATTCGAACAAATTTTCATTTTAAATTGTTTTTAGATTTTATTTTTAAAGTTCTAATTTTATAATTTCGGTAATAATTTTATCTAAAAATTAATTTAATTTTTAAAATGATTTTATTTAAAGAAAAACATTTATTTAAAATTAAAAATGAACTAAAGTTATTTACTTTATTTAAATTTTTGATATTAAAATTTCAAGCGATTTAATATTTGAAAGTTTTTTAATATTTTATGCTGTAATTTAAAATGCAAATTGTACTCGAATAACTATTCAACGCGAACATCATAAATATCAATTTTCCATCTGGGTGGGAGAAACACATTTCCAAATACTAAACTCAACATACCAAATTCAACAAACCAATTTCAACATACCAAATCTAAAATATTCCTCACATTTTGAATGAGTAATCGGTCTGACCTTTTGATTGAAGTTGAGATGTTTCCGGAGAGAAGACATATTGGATGATTAAAAAATGTTGAGTCTATCACCATCAAGACAAAAATTATGACTGTTGCTAAATAATTTATAGGAAAACCTTATGAAAAGCATCGTAATTGTTGATATGTCAGTACGTTTATGGACAAGTTGACGAATGGATTGACTCAAAAGCCAGAAAACCGAATATATTAACAGTGTTTATTAAAACCACTGATATAAACTAAAACTTCTTTTTATTTGCGTCCACGATAAATACAAAAATTTATTATTATCGAATTATGCCTCGTGTGAAATCAATAAAAAATAATAAAATCGTTATCCATGTGGTATACAATCAAATTAAAAATTATTTTTCATGTTTGTGCAATAATTGATTATAATACTTATTCAATAAATCAAAAAACGATTTTCTATAAATTTCTCTAAATCTCGAAACCTCAATTTTTTGTTCCTTCGACTTTCGACTTGATCTGCTTGACCGAAATCTAGTAAGTCAAATTTCCAGAATTCTAATACTTCAAACTTATATTAATGTTGAAGTACCCTGTACGCAGATCCATACTGTAAAACGCAGATCTTGACCGTAAAACAACTCCTTCTGTTAATTTTTTCATAATATAATGTATATTAGTAATATCGTAATATTTATAATATTTACAAGATTATTGATAGATTTTTTGTTTAATTATATTTCTATCTTTTTATAATACCAATTTTAACACTTTACTTTCCTAAATTTAGAACCGCCAATTCGGTAAAATCATAATACAAAAGTTAATAATTGGAAGATCCCTATTTACTTTTTTGGCACAAGGTAAAAACTTGTTGATAGTTCCTTGAAATTTAGTCGAAGTTTCTTGCATCAGTAAAGTTCATTTATGACGTTATGAAATTTGAGTTTACGCGTCAGTCCTCTCACGGCATTTCTGATTATATTAGGTTTTTAAGTATGGAAGTTGTAGGTATGATTTCAATAAAATCAAATAGTTATAATTTGACAATGTCATAATGTTATGTTGCTACATATCTTGGTTATTGAAAACATCAATAAAAATTAATTAAAATTATAAATAACTTGTTTAAATAATCAGTATTTTAAATATTATGCAAAAGGCAGAAATTCGAACTATTTTGAAGTATGAATTCCTACGTGGAACCTCGGTATCATGCATTATGCGAAAGATCAATAGTGTATTCGGATACAATGCTACTACGGAGCAGACTGTCAAATTGGTTCAGGAAATTCGTGAAAAGTAGTTTTAACCTCAATAAGATTCTCTGGTCGACATGGAACGCAGGTAGATCAGGATGAACTTAAGGTAACCGTGACGTCGGATCCATCACAAAGTGCTCATGATTTATCGTTAACATTTGCTGTTACAAAACAAACAATATTGAATTACTGAGCTCAAATTGATAAAGTCAAAATTTTGGATAAGTGGATTCACATAAATTGAATGGAAAGCAGAACAAAAGCGTTTTTATGCGTGCTTGATGATACTTTCTCGTTATAAAGGTAATCACTTTTGAGCTGAATCGTCACTTGTGATTAAAAGTGGATCCAATATGAAAATCAAAAACGTTCAGCAAGCTGGGTCGAAACGAATTAAGCACTAAAACACAGTTTAAAGCACAGCATTCATCAAAAGACTCTGATGGTGAGTGTTTGGTAGTCTGCCGTAGGTGTAATCTATTATGACTTCATGAAACATTTTAATTCACTTAAGACCATGACAAAACTACAGAAATTTGATTTTGAATTTATGCATCATCGTCAAGAATCAACAAACCCAGCACCAACTGACTACCATTTCTTTCTCAATTTTAATAACTTTTTGATAGGAAAAAAAATTCAATTCCGAAGATACTGTAAAATGATCTTCCAGGAATTTTTAGATTCAAATTGTAAAAGTAATTCTAATGGAATACTGATACTTCCACTAGAATCACTTTTAAGCAATAAGTAATAAAATAAACAACAATAATAACAATGATAACAATCGTCGAAATAAAAATAAATGAAAAAACTCTGTTATTGAACGAACTTTTAATAAGAAAATACATACAAGAATTCCACGAACAGAGAATCATAGTTGGTAATCATAGTTATTTTTTGAATTATTGAGTAATTGATATTCTTTTATTTTTTTAATGAATTGATAGGCATTACTTTTATTTTTTGAGAATATCTTGTAAATCCAATGTGATCTTCAAACATAAAATTTCGTTATCTCGAAATCCTCTCTGTCATGCATTCATTGTGATAATTTGAAATATTAGTATATACAGTCAACTTATTCCCGAAAAGTTAATACACAGTTTTTTAAGCAAATCTGGGTTTCCGTGAAGTGAACAATTCATACGATAAAATAAAAAGAAAAATAATGGATAAAAGAAAACAAAGACAATCGCAGTACAGGTAATCTGAACCCGGTAAAAAACTCTCATCGATTAATAAAACAACACGTGCAAAGAACAACAAAAGACGCAGAAACACACAAAAATAAAATAAAGTAAACACATCCAAAGAAAAATAATGAGGATGGTCGACACACAAACAAAAACACCAAACATAGTCCGCACGTAATAAAAAAATTGTGGTGTCTCGAGAGGCATCACACAAATGTTTACCAAATGTTAATTCTAATAGCCTCACCAAGCTGCCGCTCAAATGGAAAAAGTATATCGATAATATGGGTGCATACTTTGACGAATGACATAAATATTTATATTGGTAAATTATCAATAAACTTTAACTTTAGTTTTATACATTTCATACTTTATGACCAAATAAAATATTTTCAACATTATAATCTTATATATAAAAATCTTACATTTCTACGTTGTTCCCCGTAAAGACTACTTATAAAAAATACTTTTCAAAAGCCATTTTATTCATTTTCTATCAAGTTATTTCGTTAATTAATTTGTAAGGAATATGTAGTTGATAAAAATATGAAAACAATATTTAAAAAAATAGAAATATAAATGCTAAATCTTAGGATAATTTTCATTCAGACGGTCAATTGGCTCCTCTTCAAAACAAACCAAAGGTACTGGAAGCTACTCCACAGATTCAAAATATTTCTCCATCTTTAAAACATCCAACAGAAGTCGAGCAAAAGTCACCACCAGTTATGGATTATCCACCCTTGTTCCCTAATGGAGAATGTAATATTGGTCTAAAATACAGTACCAAAAACTACACAAAATCACTTGCCCTTCCCTCGAATAAGCTTAATACCAATGGTCTTCCTCAAATTTCAACTGATTTTAATAAAATTCCAGGTAAACTATCTGTTGTAATTTTTAAACTTTAATGCATTATTTTTTAGTAATATTTTAAATAATTAATAATTATTAAATAATATTTATTATATTTTAATTTTATTTATCTTTTTTAAGGAAATGACATTAACTATTGATTTTTTTAATATACGAAATCTGATTGGGTTGTAAATATTATATATCAAAGTTAAATCTCTTAAAATTATTTATATCTGAAAAATAATTTTGTTAATATATTTTTTAATTAATTGATTATTGAATATGTTTTGGAATTTCATATTCTTTCATCAACAATTATAATATTTGTTAATTTTAATGGTAGGTCTATATTAAAAGATGATTTTTACAGAAGACCTTTGATTTACATTATGATCGACAGTTCTGTGAATCTCTATTGGTAAGACACTACAACTCACTAATAAACATTAAAATGTACAAAGTAAGGTCGATTTAAATCTTAAATATTAAATTTAATAACATTTTTCCATTATTATCCAATAATATCGTGAATTATGAAAATTAATAAAAAATTATTCCATTAAAGCTAACATTAAAACTAACAAATTTTGAATTATAATTGCTGATGATGGATTAGGAAATTCTTTAACATGTTCAATAATCAATTTCTTAAAAAAAGTCTAAATTTGAACAAATTGAGATGAAACAAAAAGAATCACGCTTTGAACAAAAGTTTATTGAAACCATAAAACTCTGAAAATTCAAACAAAATATTTCATTAATAATTATATCCCTAGTTCACATAATCGTTTAACCAATCAGGTCTATTTCGAGTTCTGCTGGATCGTCGTATGCAAATGTCCTGATTAACTTGATCGTCAAGTTCTTCCTCGTAACTACTACTACTGCTGCTATATCCATCTTGTATTTCGTTTTTTCCGACAACCGCCATATCCGGAAGTCCGATGTTCTCTTCTTGTCTCTGTCGTATGTCCTGAACGTATCTCGGTACTCCATCAACATCAACACACTTATCACTAACCACCTTTGTAACGACCCATGGTGTCCATGTCTCGGTGCATCGTGTATGTTGATGAGGTTTAACAAACACCTTATCACCGATTTTTCATCCATTTTTACCGTCTTTTCAGCTACATCACGCATTACTGGTAATCTGATGTTATATCTGTATATAGACTCTGCTGGAACTACATTATCTTCACCTTTTCCACGAGGTACTACATTGTAGTAAAATACTGCTTTCCATATAGAAATATCAGACCTCTTCGCAATTCGTTTAATTGTGCGATGGAATCTCTCCACAATGCCATTTGTTGATGGCCTATATGTACATCTATAAATAATATTTACACCCATGAGTTACACAACATTTTAAATTTTGATGACCTAAACGCAGTTTCATTATCTACCCAAATTTCTCGTGGAGGTCCTCTTTCTGAAAATACAATTTGACATTGTGCAATCACATCTTGAGCCGATTCAGAATTCACGCATTTTCATACAGAAAATCTACTTGGTCCACAGTCTATCATTGACAAGTACGTAGTACCATTGCAATGTGTATGGTATAACGCTAAACGTTCCCAATTACTTTGAATACTTAACGAATCATGTGTTACTCTCTTCGCTTTTACTCGAGTCATCCGATCTGCAATATTCTGCTCTGAATTTATCCACATACATTTACATCGAAGATCAAATTCTCCAATTATATCTTCAATCATTTTTAAACGACGTTTGACCAACATTTCATTTATTCCACTTATTTTTATTTTTTTATTCCGATCAACAACGGAGTTTAACCAACCACACACTACTTAAGAATCTTTCAGCTATGACTTTAGCGCGATCGAGCCACTTCCTAATATCCTCTTCTCCATTGTACTGTTTAACAGTTTTAATCAATGTCTTCATCTTGGCCGAGTAGCTTGTAAGTTTGAAGAAATTGAGATGAAACAAAAAGAATCACGCTATGAACAAAAATTTATTGAAACCACAAAACTCTGAATATTCAAACAAAATATTTCATTAATAATTATAAAAAATTTTAACAAAATTATTTTTCAAAAATATCAAATTAGTGATTAAGTATAAAGTATAAATATTTTATTTAGAAAAATATTATTATTACTATTATTAAAAGTAATTTTAATTTAATTAAAGATCAATTTATTTAAAATCAATTGTGATTCAAATTATCTCTTAAATAAATCGTTGATTTTTCTGAGGGTGGTTTTAATTATTAAATATATTTTCGAATTAAGTTTAAGTTCGTATCATTGACCACCATTTTCAATTATTGAAAGAATCTGGTTTCCGATTCATACAATAAAGAAAATAATTTATAGGAATTTATCGAAGAATGCGCACTCATATCTCAAATGAATTATTATGTCAAAGTATTTATTTTCAAAGATTTAATTTCTATTTATAAATATGTGGACTCAAATATCAGTCAGTTTGATGATAGACTCAGAAATGCATTTGACAAAACTTTATCGCTTATCTAGGATTTTAGAAAAATTATATTCGTACGAAAACGAATCAAATGAGTAAAAAAACAATTGTGATATGAATGAAATGAAAAAAAACCTTAAGTTATATTATAGTGACCAAAAATTAAATAATATGAATATTTATAAACTAGAAAAAGAATCGTCATATATGACGGGTGAGCTGGATTTTCGTCTTTGAAAGTCTCTTTTTTGATTTTTAAATCGTAATTATTATAATTTATTATTTATTGCTTCGAATTCTGTGTTGATTTAACAGTCGGTCAATTAAGTTGGTTCGCAGCGTCCTTCGGGGACGGCACTGCACCGACAGAATTTTCTCGATGCGAGCTATACATATTGACCACATCATTAAATGGATTCACTCCGTTCCCTTCGCAATTTAGCATTTTATTTGTTGATATTATTTTTTTAATAAGGAAAATTTGTAATTTCTACAAAATTGATTTTTAGCAATATAATAAATAAGTGATAAAAATCGTCATTTATCAAATAAATTAGTTTTTCACTAATATTTTCATAAAAGTTTCACAGAATTCATTGTAGGAATCATCCAAATCGTCATTATTCGAAATCAGTGTTAATTTAACCATTTAACGAATTGTACGGATTTCGATCGATTTCATTGGCTTCCGGGCGTCTTTCGGCGAAGTCGCTTTACCGACAGAATTTTTTTGATGCAAGCTATCCAGGTTGACCACGTTTTTAAATGGATTTACTCCGGTTCCTCCGCAATTTCACATTTAAAATCGTGACCGACAAACAAACAAACACATTTTTTAGACAAATATTATATGTATATTTATATGTATTAAAATCATATATTTTTATTTATAACACAAAAAATTGATACGGATTAAAATATATAATATTCTTTAAATAATAATAAATTTTGTTCTGATTTCAAAAAATGATTTGATTTACGAGATTCCAATTGTGAATTTAAAACGATTTGATATAATTTGAAATCACTACTGTGCTTCAATTCAATCGATGACTCTTGATAATTTCATCGATGTCAACAACAAGCCACCGCCGACCATCGTCTATTTGTTGCCGGTCAATTATTGCCACTCGAGCGATCCCTATCGAATTGTGGCAATCAAACCGTTCCTATAGGTTAAATACGAAGGCCGCGTTGGATTAATCGATCACTTGATTTAATCCCATCAGTCGGTGCCAAAATCGATCATCGTTTTGGTTATATCGGTGTATCGTCGTGCGTCATCCACTCCGATCAACAGAGGCAGTGGTACCCGTATCTTCTTTCTATGAAAAAAATACACAATAGAGTGCAACGTCCAAAAAGACATTCTATCACATTAATGTCTATGATGAATATTTGTAATGATGATATTTTGTGTATTGTTTGCACGTTTGAATGTTATGTGTTAAGTTTGGATTGTGTCTCTCCTAATCAGATGGATGATTAATATTTTAATTCTTATAATCTGAAACTAATTTATTCAAATTTAGATTTAATATTCA
>MQRK01154932.1:0-10697 GCA_001938485.1 Girardia tigrina | reverse complement strand
ATAGTACTTAAAGTATTTCAGTTAAATTGACTTACAGATTCATTAAAGGAGATCATTATTTCATTAACTCCTTGATCTAATAATAGAACTTCAACTTTATGTTTTAGAAAATGATTTATCCCAAGAGTTTGAAATTTCTAAATAATGTCCCAGGAGAGGTTGTAACTCATGACCTCAGTGATTATCAGTGCATTGAACGAACTAACTAATCTCTCAGAGTAACTAAAATTATACTTTTTTCAATTCATTTGTCCTGAATAATTCGTTACCATTGACATATGAAAGTACTGTTTGAAATGGTTAATTCATTTGATCAAGATTCTCTCAATTACAAATCATACAACTCCTTTTTTAATAAGGAGCACCAGTTTGATACGATTAATTGATGTAAATAATATTTTTTCCTGAATTTTATCATGGACAGTTATTTTACCGATTTGACAGTGATTCAGACGATTACAAATAAGATTCGCCCTAAAGACTATCGCTGTAAGTTTGAAAAAGTCGTACAGTAAAATTCTAGTGACCCTCGCAAAAACATAATGACTTCAATATATTTATATATATATAGTTAAGTATATAAGGGATTCAAACAAATATCAGATCATTTATTTTATTTGTTTATGTAGCTCGGAAAAAATACTTTGAAATATTTTACAAGAGAATGTTTTACTTTAAACCTTTGTACCTCTTTTGACAGCCTCTTTGTTAAAGTATCAATATCGAAAAAGCTATTAATTACTGTATTTATGGATTGTAGATATGGTTCTAATAAAAGGTTCAAAGACATTATATGATCCAATTTTTAATGAAAATATCATTTACATATTTATACTTCCAAAACATATTTACCCTCCACGTACTAAGAGTAACACGTGTAATACATGTAATACAAATTTATGGTAGTTATGAAGGATACTGCCTTATTTTGGTCACAACCGAGATTAATTTTATAAAAATTATAATTTTACCAATTTTAAATATAACGCGATATTTTCGAACTTTTATATGTTTGAGGAGAAAATAGGAAAAGACCTGGATCAGGGACTTATTTATGTTAATTTATTTAATAAAAATTAATGAAGTATCTCTTTAAAGTTATAAATACACCAAAATCCAAAAAGACTCTTTAAAATATCCTTTCCAAATAAAAGTTTGGATACAGATTTCTAACTTATTGATGTCTAAATTAGAATTCAAGATCTTTCGGTATTTTTTAGTATTACTTCAATCATAATTATGTATGATCGTGTTTCTGGTTTCTCTTACAGAAATGAAGGAACGTCTCTCCAATTTAGGTAGCATAATGTTTTCATTACATATACGAAATCTCTACATTAAATCCGTGATTCTCAACCTTCAAAATTTACGTTACTTACAGGATCTGATTCATTCCGTTTTGTATTCTATTTTGTTATGCATGATGATCTGCAACACTGTTGGTCCGAAAAATGGTTTACGAAAACAATTGTTTCACCACTTGAAAGGCCGTTATTCAATAAGAATCAATCCTTAAAACCAACGATCATTATCCTAGATATTTGACTTCATTTCATACAACATACTAAGCTTATAAAAGCCAGATATCGTCTTGGAAAGAGCGAAACAAATATAAATCTCCACCATTAAGTGTTTTTTTATTCTTATGTACAGAACAAATGTAGGATCACATGAATAATGTATCTGCTTAATCACCCGATAGATTTATATTGTCCATGCTAAGAAAACTGAAAAATGATTTTTGTATCGTTAGCTTTAAATATACAAACACTAATCGCAAATTTATAAAGGATGTACCTGATTCTGCAAATTATAGGGTAAAAATTAATACATAACTTACAACTTTTATTGAAAGCTATTAATCTAGTTTTTTAACCTTTTATCAAATATATTTTATACAAACATAACAGAAAATTCTTATTTGATACATTTTTATATAGGTGGCAGAAATGTTGCTATAGGGATATATTTTACGTAAATAAATTTTCGGTGTTATTTATTTATTTTAAATTTTTGATTAATGTTGTAATAACTTTTGAAAAATTGCTTCGGTTATTTGGAGTAAATGTGTGCCAGATTTTACATTAGTGTTTATTACCAGTAACAATTTGAAATGACAAAAAATCATTATATCTTGAAAATGGATTAGCTAATTTATAAACCTTAATATTACTTTTTGCATTAGAATACGTACAAATTATATATTTGGAAATATATAAAATCAATTTAAATTATTTATATTAAATCTATTCAATTATTCAAAATATTTAAGAAACTCTCACATGAGGAATACTTTTTTTAGAATTGTCATATCTCTCTAAATTTTCGATAACTTGCGCCGGTCTTCGAAATATGCTTATTTTCAAAGCTTCAGTTCTGTAAGTCTAAGAAATCTGGATTTACACAAGTTGTGATAATGTCAAGCAAGACAACAACGGTTGGAAGTAGAGTAGAACACAGAAGATAAAAATAAACATAAATAAAAGAAAGATTGTTGATCTTCAAACGTCGACTAAGGAAAAGTATACAAGAAAATATGAAAATTATATGAATATTATTATAAATTCATTTAATTTAACAAAAAATTGGATTCTTGTTTAAATGTAAGGTGAACTATTTTTAATACCTCCCAGACACTAAAATTCATTTCCGGTGAGTGCAAAATGAGAAAGCCGTGTCAATTCAACCATAATAATTACATGGATCCTATTTAACTTGAGCAAATGAAATTCAATGAATCAATTCACGGTTGACTGGTCGACTACCGTACTCATTCAACACTGATTTTTGCAATAAAAGTAATACATTCAACCTATAAACACAATCTGTTTTTTTTATGATGAATAATAATTGAATTATCTCTTTTTGTCCTTGATAAATTTCAACGAGTTCACTTAAAAAATCGGTTTTGATCTGATAAAATTCGATTTCGATTCTCAACTTTGGTAGAACGGATATATATGTATCAGATAACATCACACTCTTTAAAGGGGTTTCTTGCCTTCTTTCAACCGATGACAACCGACACGGGAAAAATTAATGACTCGAAGATTTTATCTCTCACTTTTTTTTCTGGTTGAATCTGATACTTACTTTTAGATTTTCTTTAATGAATTAATAATCTGAGCAGTCAATAAAAATAGAGGATTTTTTTCTGATTTCTACGGACTTTTGGTCGCGGATTTCGATGAATATTTGATGAGAAATCTTTCAAGATATTTAGATTTATGACGAATGTCCATCTACATAATCCATGAGAAAAGACGTATTTTCTGTTTTCTAATAAATTAAAATTTGGTTTTAATTATTGATAATTAAATTTTCAAACATATTAAAGATGAAAAAATTGTTTTGCTTAAAAAATTATATATAATAATTAAAAAGAAAATTAAGTTTCTTTTATCCAAAATCCATCCCCCATCTCATTGTTCTAGTTCAGTTACTTGTTCTAAAGAAGACTAAGATTCACCGGACAAGGATCGGACAACCGTTCCTTAACAGCATCCGTTTTTTTGTCTCAAGAATGTCATTTACTGATTATCTAAGTAAAATTGGTTGTAAATTCTTCTTAAATTTATCTTTTTTTTCGACTCCACAAATACGAAAAAAATTTCTATTAGATATTAAAATATTTTTTTTTCTTAGAAAAAAAACAACATCGACTAAGCATCATTTAAATGTAATTTTCTATTAAAATATAAAATTATTTTATTTCAAAAAAATAATATAAAAATTATAAATAAAAATGATAAAAACAATTTTCGATTTATAAAATTGATGAAATAAATAATTCTCAATATTTCCGGTAAAATTAGTTTTTTTTCTTTTTGTCAAAAATAAATTTTTAGGAAAAGATCTAATTAATAGAAGATCGACAAATGCTTCTAGAGTTGCAAGAACGCCCTTTTGCACATTTTTACTGTTAACGAATTCTACAGAAAAAAGCCTTATGGTCGCTGATGGAAATTTAATCCTAATTAGCGTGACAGAATATATACAAAATATAACACGCAAATGTTTCAAGTCATTTAATATTATTAAAAGATAATTTTTATTCAACTAAAGTAGTATAATATTATTATTATTAATAATAATAAACTTTAATAATAATAATAATGATAATAATTACACCGACTTTAGTGCGGTGCATAGGTTCTTGTCACCTTCTGAGACGATTTTCCTCCTGAGACGTTGTTACCGCAACATACATGGCAAGCCACGGCCAGGTTATCCTGACACCCAACTCATCTTCTTCCAAGTTTAAACATGATAGATCACTCGATCTTTTTACTAGGAAATGGTGAATGCCCTGTAGCATTTCAAGGCTGTCATGCAACTCCCGCTCCCTGTCAACCATTATCGCCACCAACTCCAAAGTTTCCTTCACCATGTCCATCTAATTACTGGGAACTTGGATAAGGCCATCTACCTTGTTCTCCACCAATCCGACCTATCTAGATTTAACTTGAGATCCGTCTTCTTCAATGGTTTGCTTGATGATACTGAATTTAGATGGCATTTCACCTATCATCGCATTAGTTAGCCATCGGAACCCAGTGGCAAACTCAAAGAAAATCCGAAACTCGTTCAGATCCCATACCACAGTCGCATTAATCTCTTCGTTTGCAACCTGGAGCTTATAATAAAAATAATAATAATAATAAGAAGAAAAGTAATCATTTTAAAGTATTTTTTGATTTTTTGAGAATGTGTCAATGTGATGGGATTATCCAATTTTAAGTGATTTTCTTTGATCTCTTCTAAAGAAAAGTAAAGTTTTATTTTAAAGCATCTTTATTAAGAATTCATATCATATTTACTTTTATTAATTTGCATTAAGTTATATAATATCAAACTTCGAAGATTAAAGCGCTTCAGATTCATTAATTTTAGTACTTTTTTGAACCAAATTTCCACTACTTTCTTCAGTGAATAATCATGTTTGTCCGAGGGGAATTATCAAGGATGAACAAAAATCCGGGTTGAGAATATATTTTAAGGTTAGCGCGTCTACATTTCATTGGTTCGCAATGAAGTGTAAATATTTTGGTAAAGATTCAGTATAATTATTTCATTTGATTATAAGAAGAATCAAAATTGTCCAATTTGAAGTTCGATATTGAATTTGAATATATCCATGTTTTTTTTCTACTTGTTTTTCGAACATTTCACTTTTTCCAAAATAATTTGAGATAGAAATAGGCCATAATTTATTTCCACTGTACACTAAAACTTCTTTTAAAGCACTTTTAGAAACATGAATTTCAATGTTGCTGGTGACTCCAAAGACATTGACGAGTCCATTACAATCTGTATAATATTCAAGAGATGAATTTCAAACATGAATTTCAATGTTGCTGGTGACTCCAAAGACATTGACGAGTCCATTACAATCTGTATAATATTCAAGAGATGCTATCATTGAAAAGAAAGGTGATAGTTTTTCTTATCACTATCTGAAAAAAAGACAAAACGTTCAAGGAGACAACTTTTTGTAAAATAAACAAACCTCAAGTATATATATATATATATATATATATGGAATCATATGCCTGGTTTCCAGTCAGAGTAATCTAAAATGTATTGACCTACTTCTGTATATAGCCTATATATTGAAATCCTATAGTAAATACAAATTGATTTTATTGAAGTGAATAATTAAATCGTAATAGTTGGGTTAACATTTGTGGCTTTCTTGAAATAATAAACAGATTTGTTGTTTGTTTGGATATATAATTATTCGTTTGGAAATATCAAAATAGTAAGTAGAAGTCACAGACCAGAATTTTACACGAATTATTCCGATCAAGTTAGTTTGACGACCATTCTCTAATATGGATACTTTGGGCTGATGTCAACAAAAATAAAATAAAATTGCCTTCATTATTTTTTTTATTTTCCGCTACCTTTTTGGAAACTGCGCCATCCTACTTGTAGGTCGAATTTTCATTAGCATCAAAAGTCACTTTTGTATAAGAGGAAAATTTTCTTCAGAATTCTTCAACAGGTTTTCCAATCGATTTCACTTCTTATGAGACGAAAAAAGTTGTTGTTTCGGGTTTTTGTTACCGAATTAAGGAGAGTTTGTTTCGTAAAGTGTAGCGATCGACCAGTTATGATGGTTTTGAGAGTATTCATCTACTACTTTTCATCAGAAAGAGAATTTGTTAATGTTTTCTATAACTAAATCTTTCTTTTAATATTTTGCAGTGATCAACTCTATTTTTGTCATTGTTCAATTATTGTTCTTTTGTTTTTACATGATTTTCCCCAATATCTGCGGAAAGAGTTTCGAAAATAGATTTAACTCATATATATATAACCCTTTTTCAATCTTTCTACTAGAGTTTTTTGGTTGCATGGTTTTATTGCATTTTTTTGTATATATCTGATGTTCTCGCAATCCTGGACTTTTCCCTTCTAGACCTTCTATCAATCTATCCAGTATCTTTCAGTCGTATGATCACATCATGTACGATCGACTTGGATACATTAAACAACCCTCCTATTTTGATGTTGGACCTTTGCTTTAATTATAAGAACAAGTTCAATTTTCATTATTTGAATTCTTTTTAAAAAATTTTTTTTAAATTTGTCCAGTTTTTTCTGGAGAACCTAGTACAGATTAAAATCTTTTACAAAGACTTTTGTAGGTAATTTGCAACTCTTACGTGTATTTATTAAAGAATATTTGTACTCTCATCTTTGTAAAGAATTCTTTTTAACTTATAATTGCTAAAACAATTTTTGAATACTTTTTATATTTTAAGTTTGAAGATGTCCTGGGCCTTTTTAATTTTATGATAGGAAGAGGATAGGAGTGGATTTCAATGGAATATTTTCATGGAAGAATATAAGATATTGTTTTCAAAATAGTTCTCAACAAATTCCTTAATATTTTCATAAAAATTGCATTATGACAGATTTTATCACTTAAAAATATATGTAAGAAAAATGTAAAAAAATAAAACGTTCAACATTTATAATCATCAATAGGAAAACATTTAAAAATAAAATATCTTTTTATTATAATTAAACTTAAAGATTAACTTATGTCTCCTATGAAATTCAATATGTTTATATTGACACCCAATTTTATGGCACCTGTCGCACCTGCCTCATTACTGACTTATCCGTTAGGTGCTCCTCCTCTGTCAAGGTGGTCTTATTAACTTTTTGCAAGAAAAGACTGTGACAATGTAACACGAGTGACGCTGATTCGTTTGAAAATATCAATTTAAAGAGATTTTTGTTTTTTCAATAATAAAGCTATTTTAAATAATAAATTTAAGGAAATTAATATAGATTTCCAAGAAATATAAGGAAAACAATCATTAAAAATGATTGTGACAGGTTTTCTAACCGGTAGCACTTTATAAAAATTGCTCTTTTGATGAGAAAATCGATTATCTCAGCATGCCAAAGGAAGTCGTAATAAAATTCTCCATGGGTATTAACGTGGAAATATATTATTATTAATAATAACTGTCATTTGACATGACACAGTAATGATCATGTAACTTCAGCGGATTCTTGTGACTTTCGCGCAATTTCTCGGCTATTTGAGCTCGGGGTCGACAGATTTATCTTTGGGATTTGAGGAAAGAATGGAAAATAATACATAAAACATCCAAAACGAGATCTGGTAAGACGCATTCTCATTCTTCAAGCATTTTTTAATGTTGGTGTTGATTTTTTAAATAAACCTCAAAATACACTTTAAAATACTTTTTGTGGATAAAAGATTGGCTGATTTCTTAGGAAGGCTATCAATAAGAGAAGGAAGGATGTAAACAAATCTATTATGTGATGGTTTGATATTAAAATAAGCATAACTTTATGTTAAGCCTTTATATACGTTCAACTTGTCAGTTTCAATTATATTTTAATGATTAAAGTTTTGATTTTTTTCAATCTCGAAATCTCTTAACACATTTAAAAAATGAATATTTCCTATTGTTTTGAAAATATGTCGAGGAAATGTCAAGAAGAGAGTGAAATAAGGGGAAAAGACAGTTTTTCATAGGGTGGAAACTTACAAGAAATTGATTAATAAAACAATCATCATCATATTTAAGTTTCACAAAGTTCTTCAAATTAATGTTGAATTCTTACTGCTTAAATATTGATGTGGGCAATTACAGGACCTTTCTCAAAATGATCTTCTAAAATAAATGAAAAAAAGAACCTTCAATAATTCTAATGAGATTATGTTTCTTCTTCAATCCCAAGGGGAAATGTAATCTTTTAATACCCTTAATAAGACACGAGCACTAATGACTCTGATTAATTTACATTCGCCATTGACCTCTATGATGATGAAAAAATAACCCATTGTTTCCCTAAATCGCTATTATGATCGATTAAGTAAACTAAATATAACTAAATTTGTGTCATAATTTTTTACCACTAGGTAACTTTTATTTATCATTTTATTTATCAATTTTATGTATTAACTGTCTCTATCTTTGACAATTTAGAATGAAAAATCATCTCCATGTCCGGCACAAATCCAAGTGGTGCGAAAGGACGATCGCATATGAACTGTTGAACAAGGTTAGTTTCACATAGATCTAAATGTTCTATCCTTATACAATGGGTTGCCAAATTATTATGGACACTTACTTTTTTAAGTGTTTTAAACTTTAAATGATTTTTTTTGAGAAATGATTTTGATGAATTTTACGACGGTATACTTGTAAACGTTTGTGACAATTGTCAGAAGTGTATCAGACAAGAATCGTCTGTCTGTGTAATGAATTTTGTCTATGAGACCTAAATTTTGGTAATAATGATTTAGTCTAAAAATTGAATAAACATTTTTCGGAAACATTCTTAAATTCTTTTTGTAATTCCATGTTTAAAATTTAAATTGTAAATTTTTAATTGTTACCATGCTAAAAAGCATTATTTTTGTTTGTATTTTATAATATTATCGAAATTATTTTTAGCAGTATGTTCTGATACATATCCGTTAAAATTAAGAGAAATCGAAACACTTTTATTGAACACCAAATGTGAAGACTTACAGGCGTTTCAAAGTCATTAATTAGTAATATTAAGGTCAAGATCGATCAAAACAAGCCTTGATTATCCAATTCCGAAACTTATGTCAGGGTATCGTATATAAATATCTAATTAAATATATAAAATTAGAAATACCTCACCAAGTAAATAAAAAGATTAAAAGTTTTGAATGAGGATTAAGAAGATATTGAACAGTTTTTAAAAATGGAGAAAAATCATGGAAATTCACATCGAGTTACTAAAACATTTTAAAATTTTTATATTAAAAAAATAATGAGCAGCTATCTGAGTTTAATATTTAATGTATATTTTGGTGTAAAAAACAACCCAAAAATTCTAGACAAAGATTCTTGAAGTTAGATTATATTGCAGGTATAAGGCGTTATTGTTTAGCTTATTTTCACCTTAAAAATAAATAAACGTAAAATACAGTAATAAAATGAATATCAACAAAAATAACTACACCGACCATTTCGTAACTATTGCGGCCTAACGTAAACAAGAAACGCGTTTTTATCCAAGGTTGCCATGTACCGGAAAAGACGACCCCCATTTTTGGGATAATTTTTATGGATACGGGGTCGTTTAAATATCGAAATATGTGATATTTTAAATTTATTTTTAATTAAATAACTTTCGAAGTTTTTTTTCATATAATATGTATAATAAACTAAAATATTATATTACATTTATGATGATTTTATAATATGTTATTATTTATTAAATTAATTTAAATTAAAATGATAAAAATAGTTTTTAATGTTTTATTATGTGATTAAATATTGCGTTCGTTAAAAAAACTTTTTTTATCATGATTGCAAAACATGTTCCATCAAAAATACTTCTCCTTTAACTCTAAGGGTCATTATAAACTGTAAAAATTGCGTGATTATTATTTTCCTAAATATAATTAAGACCAATTTAATAATAATTACTTGGTTTTTTTCTTTAAAAAAATAAAGACACACAAACCGAAACGAAACGATTTGATTGGTCGAATTTCTCATACACTCACAATCCCCATTACACACCGTCAGTCTGCAATTTGATTGGCTGTCGACATTGCGTGACAGAACCGGAGTTATTGGATTTGTCAATCGCTGAATGAGAAAATTATTCCCAAAATTATTTTTTTTTCGTATTTTAAATTACGAATTTTCTATTTAAAAAAATCAAATATTTTCTTCTCTTCACAAAAATATTTTTTCCCGTAATTATTGTTCATTTATCTTTTTGAGAAATAATATATTTTGTTTATTATTTTTCTTTTCACCAGACAAACACAAATCAAAAAACCAAACGAAATTTTCTTAATTTTTTTTTTCGTCTCTTTTTTCTCTTTTTGTTGCAAATCAAGATTCATAATCTGACGATTATTTGAGTCGATTTCCGGGGAAAAAATCTCCCAGATATCACAAACAGGAATCAAGTGACGTTTTTGTGGCCAATAAATAACTCATAACGACACTCGAATCAGTTTAGGAGAAAAAAAAGATTCTTCTTCACTTTAAAGCCCGTTATAAAAATTCATTTATCCATGGTTGACGATTGGGTTATTAAAACCATGTATGCAACAAAACGACGAAGAAGAAACACAAAATGGTAAGAGTTATTTTTTTATTGTAATAATAATAATAATAAATAATATTAATAATAATAATAAAATAAAA
>MQRK01154814.1:0-15203 GCA_001938485.1 Girardia tigrina | reverse complement strand
ACATTCAAACACAAAACATCAAACATTCAAATATTCCTCACACTCATCACATTTGTTTAATTCATTATTTTTAATTTAATTTATTTTTATTAATGATTTTTAAAAGGCTCAAAAATAATTCAAATTATTAATTTTATCTTATATGAATTCATTTGAAAATATAGAAATACGTAAACATTGAAATAAATTTATTATGCTTTATTAATACAAAATATTATTCATAAATAAAATTAAAAAAAGATTATTAATTAACTATAAAAATAATTATTTTATAACATACAAATGCGAAATGGGTCGTCATTCTTATTAAAAGTCATTATGCTACACTTATATAAAGTGTCTGACTACGACAAATGGAATACATATGTTATTACTAATTTTAATGATAATCACATTAATTAATAATTGAAAACTAATTAAAAAAATGAAGAAAATAAATTATTGTTACGGGATCTACAGGCAAATGTTTACTAAATTACAATTTTTTTAAATTTTGTATTAATTATAAGGTAAATTAATTACAAAATAATCACACATATGGTTTATTTTTTAATGGATATTTTAATGTAGAAAATCATCAATGTTTTTTTACCATTATGTCTTAATTATATTGTTTTAAAAGAGTAATTTAACTTAATTAACATAAATAAGAAATAATAATATTAATTATAAATAAATAATATGTTACAGAATGGCTTCTATCACAATTTCACAAGAAGACATAAAACTTTAATAAATATATTAAAACTAGCAGATGTACCTGAGGATTTGGGTTTTAGGACAATACATGTTTTGTGGCCTAAAATGCATTGCTAATCATTTCTTTAGCAATACTTTTGATTGATATTACTGTATAAATACTCTTCAGTTTTGTCGGTCCACTTCTAGTTATAAGCAGACTGAGCGTTGTTTGAAAATCATTTCTTTGTGAATATTTATTTACGAGCATTTTCAACAAAAAAACAATGAAATCGACTTTTTTATTGCAAAAATATTTTTAAACAATGTATGCCATTTTTCTCTTAGGTATACAAACATACAAATTCATCCCAGTTCCCACTCTTTGACCATACAGTTGACCATGAGAAAAGCATAGATTTGCAAGAATGATACCAGTGCCTTTAAGTGATTGCCCTTCAGCTTTATTTTATTTGACATCGTGAAAGCAAAATGAAGTCACTTGATTTAAACTAGAGATATGTTTATGCTAAAAACAGTTTTTTCAATTGCTGCTCATACGTAAAAAAAAATAAAAGTAAAGAAACATAAACTGTAAATCTCTACCGTTATTGAATTTCAAAACTTTCTCTCTCTCGGTCCACTTCAATAACTTCTAAATATGATGTACCATTGCCCGTCTACCCTTAATCATGATATAATTTGACTCACTAGTAGAGGTACTTCCAACGTTTTATTCTCGTAGGATTGATCCAAAATAAAATGGTATTACCGTTCGCAGTGTGTCTCTACAAATTACCCGTTTTTGGGGACAAAATCTATAATTCGTCCTTAGTTTTACTCCGGCAACGGATAGTGCTGTGGCTCTTGATGTAGAATAACAATGCACTCCGTTTATTCTGAAAATCTCCCTGAAATTTCAAATCGTTACAGAAAATATCCGGTGATCCTGAAAACTGGCGAATATCTGGATTTTCCGCTAAACAAAGTGGTAAACTGGTAAAATCTATATACCTATGGATTAGCCTTCTAGTTGCGAGAAAAATGATATCCAAAGTGATGATCAACAGGCAACGCAGACCAATGTTATTCCTTTTATAAAAGTTATGAGTTATTACTGTACGACACTTGCGTCCATGTGTCTTTGCTATTGGAATCCATACAGGAAAATTTAAAAAATCAATAATTTATTTTCGATCTTATATGTACCAAAATAAAGTCAATAAAATTCTCATCCCAGCCGTGTATCCATCTCATCGCTGTAGAATATCACTAAGCCTCTTCCAATACTTTGTAAAATATTACAAAAATGAAAAAAAAATAATTTTACTAGTTTTATTATTTTTTTTTAATTTTATTAAATGTTTTATGACAGAAACTAACCCCTGTATGATTACGACAAATTTCCAGTCAGGACACAATAGTTTTTTTATAATTTTTTAATTAATCTCGAACAAACAGACAAACAGATATTCTTATTTTTATATATAGATAAACATTTCAAAACAAAATTATAAATTATTTTTTACATTAAAACAAATCTTTATATTTTTATAAAAATTCAACAGTTAATTAAATTTCAAATTAAAGTTGAGCCGATTGAGGTAGCTCTAAAAATATACAACGAATTTGATTATAATAATCATCTTGATATATTTGGGGTTGTTTCGATGAAGAACCGATATCCTCGGACAAAATAAAAGATTCCTCTTGTAAAGTTGAGTGTCCTCTTTGCTTGGAATTCCCATACGTCTGATGGAACCTATTAACTGAAAAAAAAGAGAAGTTAAAATAACAACTTTAATAATTCTTTTAAAACTGGATTAATTACAAATTCAAAAATATTAAATGATTTAATAGTTTTACCTTTGATTCACATTAAATAAGGATAAAAATTATTTATATTATCAAAGATATGATAAATATATATCCATAAATTCAGTACGACATAATAAATCTTGTTCATAGTTTAAAAAATAAAAACATAAATACGACCCCATAACTAAAAAGATCTACTACCTACACAAAAATAAAGGAGAAACATTTTCCTGAAAGTTTGATCCCCATCATTCATGTTTCATATTACATTCCAATCGCTTATTATGTGTCGAAATTCTTTCGTGTATATTTTAGTTCATACCTTTAATAGAATTTGGCAAAGTAAATAAGATATACTTACAATGACATCTATAATTGTACAAACAAGACGTCTACATCAATTAGTAGGTGTCTTGTTGCCATTATTCATATGTAAAAAAGAAGTTTGAGTTCTGTTCTCATGTGCAGTCTTAAACTAGCAAATTAAAAGTTAAATAATGTTTACTCTTGCTTTTATTTTGAGCTGATCCCATTTTTTAGAAAATATGTAATATGTATTTGCTATTGACTTTATTAAAGATTTTATTCGCATTAATTAATAGAATTTATTCTCTTCGATAACATATTTCCAGGAAATTCAAATTATTCTGACTATTTAAATTCCATTGAGATTGTTTTTTCCACATATCGGATTTTTCTGAAGCAAGTTTTTCCGATTTTTTGAAAAGAAAATTTTAACATTTTAGTATTATTAAAACAAAATCGATTTGTTTTCTTATAAATAATTAATATAGCTTTTTAATATATTTAATTAATATGTTTGTATATAATAATAATTAAATATTATAAAATAAAAACTCATTATTAAGAGCTAATAATATTTTATTATACCACGTAATATTCAGGTTTCTCTGTAGACTAATCGTTGGTTGTTCCGCCCAACTTTCTGGTTGCCCCGAGAATCGGACGGAGGTAGCAGGGTTGCGCAGGGAAATTCTGTGAATGATTATGGTGTGGGTATTATGTACTGGTACCCGCTTCCAGTAATTCACGACATCTTGGACAAATTACAGGGAAGTAAATTTTTCTAGAAGTTTGATCTCATTAAGGCTTTCCATCAAGCAACAATTGAAGAAGATGTACACAAGACAGCAGTGGCTGCTTCATTCGGATACTTCAAATTCATTAAAATGCCGTTTGGGTTGTGAAAAGCCATCCAGGTCGTCCACCGCATCATGTAGACAATATTACGGAAGTTTGATCAATTCATGATATCATATATTGATGAAATCCTCGTGTACTAAAAAGACATTCACAATAACAATGACCAAGTTGTGAAAGTTTTGAAAGTCCTACAAGAAGCATGGTCTTAAAATCAGTATAGAAAAACGCGACCTCTTCAGAACAGAAATTGACTTTCTTGGATTCAATCTAAACTCAAATGGTATAAGACCAACATCAAGTAAGATAGAAAGCATCAGTAAAATCAAACCACCAATCAATAACAAAGAGCTCAAGAGATTTATTCGTGGTATGAGCTATTATTATTAGATGATAACAAACTTCTCCAAAGTTCTAGCTCCACTACATGAACTTGCCGCCAAATAAAATGGGAACAACAAAGCCTTTAAACAGCGAAGACGCTTTGAATGCAGTTAAATGCGTACCGCTGCAAAGTCTGACATCCGTAAGTGGTATAGAGTATGCACTAAATGCCAAGTCTCGAAGAATTCCAGACATACAAAGGCATCAATTCAATAGTTTCCGCCAAAGGAATGCTTCCAAACATTACATGTTGATTAGGTTGTTTCCTTGCCGCCCAAAATTAACAAAAAGTTTCTACTCACTCTTATTGACAGAACCAGAAGCTGGGTCGAAGCAATTCCAATAAAAAATATCTCGACTAAAGTAGTAATAAACATTATCGAAAGAGAATGGATGGGCCACTTTGGTGTCCGGCAAACAATTATTTCTGTTCAAGGTCTCCTATGTGAATCAAAAACAATTAAATAATTGTGCCGAAGTCCCATAGATCAACAGAATCCCAAAAAAATATTGGAAGATAGCACAGATGCATAAAAAATTCCTTAATATAAGCCTCCTCAGAAATAAATAAGAAAAAAAATATAAAAAAAAATAAATAATTAAGAAACACTATCTGATCCCATGAAGAGCATTGCCTTCCAAGCTCCTCTTTGGATGCGATATGAGACGACCTATTGGCCAGCCAATTACAATGGAAAAACAACTTGAAGAACCAAAAAATAAAAAATAACATCAAACATATCTTAAACTGTGGAGCTACGAAAAAAGCCTCCACAAAACCATTCGTCGATCAGAGACTTAAGAGGTGTACAAACGTTTAGTTCAGATAAGAATCTATGATACGCCTTGAACCGTTAAACGACGGACCGTTTCCAATAATTAGCCGAAGTATACCTCTCTAGACCATGGAGATCAAAATTAATAATCAAACGAAGAGAGTTTCCATCATCAGGTTTAAAGTCACTGAGATATAGGGCCAAGCTGATAATGGAGATGGGTTAACTAGTTTTTTTTTTAAATTAAATGAAATGTGTTTTTTAAAAATAATAAAATCATGTTTAAATAAACAGAATGTGATATAAATAAAAATTTTGAATTTCGTTGAATTAAGTTTTCTTTTGTTGTTATTCAATTTAATCATTTTTTATGGAAACCACTATCCTAACGCTCTCCAGAACCGAATCGCAATCATCTTTTAAATACGTAAAAATGAATCTTTGACAAAATTCAATCGTAATCACAAATCGATTATCTCAAAACAAAATTGGAATTGATTTAATTGTAATTTTATATGACCCGAATGTCTCACGAAGCTCGCACTGATTAGTCAAACAATCATTATAATGAAATAACAATAATAAAATATTATCTTGAACCCAAAGACCAGACGGTGGTAGGGTTCATTTCTCTCTCATATCACGAGAACGTATAATGTATCGGTAATATTGATACAATAATTGACTCGATGAGTCCTTATTTCAAAAGGATTATTAATTCAATTTTTAAATTTAAATTATTTTTTATTTATTTAATTATTATAAATTTCTTTTGATATTTAATTATTTTAATCAATTAATTTTATCTAATTTTTATTTAATTTACTTATATTATTTAATTTTCTTTACATTAATCTAACATATTTACATTCATATCTCATATATAAATCTAAAGAGTCAAGCCATTTAGCAAATTGTCAATTAGATACATATGTGATTTATCACGAAACGAATTAAATTCTTTTGAAAACAAACTATTGGAAGACTTGAAACACGAAGAAAGTATTAAGCTATAATTCAAAAATATTAAATCATATGAATAAGATATTATTTTTAAAGTAGTATTTATGCCAATTCCATTATCACTATAATAAAGACTCATAATTTAACAGCAAAATTTTATTAATGACAACAATTCACATATTCAAACAAATTTCTTGTTAAATCAATTGTTTTGCCAAAATCAATCTATTAAATTTTTCTTCCCCTTCAATTTGTAAAATTTCAAAACATCTTATTAATGCAATTAATTTTATCCTAAAATTTTATTCTAAAACTAATTAATTTAAATATAACATAAGCATTTTATTTAAAAAATCATTTCTTGAAAAATTTATTCCGTTATTATTGATTTTAAATTTTTATTTTAAAACTTTTATTAAAATTTATCAATTGTTATAACTGCAAACATTTTTAATTTTCAAAGAAGTATTTAATTTTTGATGGTTTTTATTGAGGACAGAAGGTGTCCTCAATCTACGGAAAAAAGTAAATTCACGAAATTCATTATTAAACAATTTATTTAACGAAAATTATAAATCCATAATTAATAATCAATTTCAATATTCTTAACTTTAATATTAATAATTTTTTAATAATAAGTAGGGCACTACAGTTTTCTTTATAATATGATTTTTAATTCAAAAACATTTGTATCTATTTACTTTTCTTAAAACTTTCAAATTAAAACAATAATAAACTATTTTGGCAAAATGAAAATTAACTCCTCATAATTTTAAAAAATCCAAAATACCCATAGGTTAAATATGATATCTAGATTTGAATTTATGCTTCACAGTTTTTCAAAGGTTGAAGATTTTACCAACTGGAAACAAAACTCAGGAGTACCCGGACCCACAGGGATCGGGTGACTTGTATCTCGTTTTGTCTCGGGACTCATCGAGATTAAATGGACGATCGTTTTCGGTTTTCTCGTTTAACAATAGTTTTCTTTTAACAATAACGACGATATCAAACGGCTTTCTTTTGTCTTGTAATTAATCATTGTCGTCTGTGTCAATAAGTTTTTCTTCGAGACTGATAATTTTTCCCGTTAAACCGTAATGATCGATAATCAAAGTACTGTATATTATTTTTCGAAAAGAATGAATGACCGAGTAGGTGATTGAAAAACTACTTTTATCTTTAACTTCCAAATTGCCTAGGAATTCAATTATAAAATGTTCTTTAAAATTATCCGCATTTACACTACAGCTAAAATACACTGCATATTATTGAATGAGTCAATTTAGAGAGTCTCTTTCATTTGAGCAATAACAATAACATAAAACATTTGAAATTTTTTATTTCTTTCTCATGAAAATTTACATAACCATGTTGCCACGCAACATATTATTTAAACAAATACTAGAATTTTTTTATTTAATTTTAATATACATTTTCATAATTCTATCGTGAACAAAGGTCATCACTAGATATTTATGTGAAATAAAATCACTGCTAAAATCGATAAAATATTAAATAAATATTAAATATATAATTAAATAAATTATACAATAAATAAAACACAATAAAAACAATCACAATTTGTTGATTTATAAAAATAATTTGATTTATAATTTTATATTATTTAAATAAGTCTAATAATTAAGAAAATTATTCACAAAGTTATTTTGTCAAATATTAACATTCTTATTTTCGGGTTGCTTATTTAAATCTACACGTTTTTTGTTTATATTTATTGATTGAATCTAAAATTATTTAAATTGAATTATTCAGAAATAGACATTTAATAGCCTCCGGAATTTTTATATCAATAAACATGATCTATTCAATATGAAAACCTAAAATTAAAGAAAAATAAGTTTGCACTGAAAATTAAATTAATTAGAAACTTAATTTTTTTTCATTTTATAAATTAGAAATGTTTTTTTTGTCATAAATTATTTTTAAAAAAATGTTACATATATAATTCTTATAATTGATTCTGTGATTCAAATATTTTATCACAGAATTGTTGGTTGCCTTGACAACAGTACCTGTTGCGTTTATTCTGCTACTTCACAAGATTGACTGTTAAGGGTTGTCCTGAAGCTAGAATTATTATTCTAATGCTAATAAATATATAATAATATTCTCTTATTTTAAGAACATATTTTAAGAATGCAACATGAAATTAAAAAAGTATTGACTTAAGTAAGAAATGAATATGAAACTATTAATTGTTCAAAAAAGTACATAATATTCGCAGAAAATCGTTTAAAGACGATTGGTTAGATATGGCGGGCACATCACTCGATTGAAGACAAAAGTCGATCAAACACTTATTCAAATTTTATATAATACCAAATTACAAATAATATCACTTTTCAAATTTCCAAATTTCTGACTAAATATTTAAACGTATTTTATTTAAATTTTATTGACTTTAAACCGGAACCATGCTTTTTAAATTTTAATTTTTAATTTAATTTCGTTTTTGTGATTTTTTTCTTTTAACAAAATTTTTCTCGTCTATTTTGTAATTTCTATTTATTTTTTGTTATTCTGAATTCTCTTTAATAAATAATTCCAAAAGACCTTTACGTACAAATACAAAATTATATTTCAAATTGTCTGTCGTTTTAAAAATTGATACTCTAAATCTTATTATTGAAACAGAGATAAAAAAACATGGTAGGGTAACTACAACCAAAACATAAAGAGAAAAAGGTCTTCTGATAATTTACGGAACAACTTTTATTTCTGTAAACGATTTTGTAAGTTTGTTAGAGGAAAAAATGAGAAGAAAAAATTTTAATGTTTTTTTTATCTTTACGTTTATAAGGAATATTTTGAAAATTTCTTTTCACTATAGAAGACTATAGAAGTTTATTGTATAATTTTCTTTAATTTCCAGATTAAAGTTTTGTTTGAATATGGTTGATAGACATTAAAAACTCAATTGAGATTATTTTCTAGTGCAATTGGCAAATTGTTTTAGTTTTCTTTTCCAAAATTTTGAAGAGAGTGCTTTGAAAAAGTTTTGAAATGAATAGAAAAATACCTCATATTGTTTTTGAATAATGTTTTATATAATGTTCTTTTTTACATAATGTCTTTTGAGCAAAATACACTTCCTTCAACCATATTCCACATCACAAAAGTGTAATTTTCAAATTCTTAGGAAATTTAGAGTCATGAGAGTCATGGAATTTTCAAAGGTTTATAATCAGTAAAATTTTGCAACATTTTGTACACTTAAATGGAGGAAATTATCTTTTTCTTACTTAAGCCACATATCTTCTCAGATTTTGTTGTCTACTTAGGGTAAAGGTTTCGAGTAATATTTTCCATTTATAGCTAATATTTAGGAGGACTGTAACGAAGTAGTATTTAAGTAGCATCCCAAAGCACTGACGCCATAACTTTTCCAACATGTTTCAGATACTTTTTTCTTTTTTGGAACAATATGCTTATGATTTGATTTTTTTGTTAATTGCTTATTTTAAAGTTTAAATTTGCTAACCCAAATTGCATTTATTGTATTAATTATTTGAACTAAATAAGTTCTATTTCAGTAAAATCCGATTTATCATTTTTTTCAGAAGAATTTTGATCTAAAATTAGGTAACTTATGATGAAACTGTAAATGAAGGGGAAATCATTTTGGAAAGTAAGAAATCTATGTAATTTATGCTAAGAGTCAGAGAATTTTTAAAGTAAAAGAAAATATAGAGGTCAGAAGTCAGATTTGGGATACGAATAATAAAGGGCTTGACTCTCATAGTACGGAGAAACATTTGTGCTGCTCAAGTAAAGACAAAGCAAAGATTGAAAGAGTTGACAGTGAAAGTCAGTAAAATTATAGTTTTAAAATATATACATATTATAGTTTTTTGATAAAAATTTGATAAGAGAAAAGACATCATCAATTAATATTACCATTTGTCACAAGACACTTCAATAAAGCAGTTGCAGTTGAGAATAAGGTATCATTTAAAGACAAAACAATAAAGTGAATACTTTAGGTAAACGTTATTAAAAACGCATTTTTAGTCAGTCAACAACGAAGCATTCTGTTATTCGGTGTGGATGCTTTAATGTCCAGAGAAGTTGTCGTTAAACAATTAGAAAAGACTATTGTGATTGGTACATAAATGATTAACAGACACAAAAAACATCTTTTGCGCAAAATTGTTTGATGTGGATAAGTTATGGTTTTTACAAGATATTAGAGCTCCTTGTCAATGAAGGAAGATGGTTAAAAAGGAGAAATATACAGAACATTATTTACGATATGAATATAAAATATGACATGTTAAATATATATATATATATATATATATATATATATATATATGTATAATTACAAAATTATACAATTATTTTTCAAGATAATTTTATTTTTTTTTAATTTTCCTAATAGATGCAACAGACTAAATAAGTTTTCCATATTGATTTTAATTAAAGGTTTTAAAAAAGTTCATTAACTTAAACAAAAATTCACTTAACAAAGTTAATCCGTTTTTATTTAGCAAATTAGTAATTTTGAAAATTGTTAAAAAATTTTTAATATATTAACTTTATATAAATATATGTTTTAGTATATGTGTTATTATTATTATTTCAACATCTTCCCTGCAAGATTCAATTAGACATTATTGCAAAAATCAATGAAAGAATATCTCTGAAAAACTTTTATCGTCTTTTACTTGCTTTTTTTATTTATCATAACATGTTATAAGATATATAAAATAATTAAAATAATTTAAAAAAATTAAAAATTAAATAAAGAATTAAATAAAACTTTTTTAAAAAATAATTTAATTTGAAATGTAACAAAGAAACTGAGTTAAACTCAGTTCAAAATTAGTTCTTTGTTATTTGGATTGACCGAACATCGCATGTTTGACTTAGTTGTTGTGTACCGGTACATGTGAGTTAGAGAACGTATATGGAATTGGTGCGTATTAAAATTTTCTCGATTGATTAATTGTATGATTTTTTTTTATTTTCTAAAATTAGGAAACATTTTGAATATTTTGAAATGTTGATCTTTTGAATACTGATATGTTTTATGTTTTGTTACTGAATAATTTGCAATATTTTTCGTTTTATTTAATTACGATGAATTTAAATCAAATATTGATTTATGATTATTTGAAAATTTGTAATTTTGTTTCGATATGTTTTAAATTAAAAATATAGATTCAAATTTCGATAATGAATGATAAAAATGTATTTTCCAAATCATATAATATGAAGTAATTTCATCACTCACCGACAATAATAATGACAATTTAACTTGTGTCATTAAAATAATAGACAAATGGATGAAAGTCAAACGAATGGATTTGATATCACTTAATATCTTTATTAGTTTGGGAAATTGTTTACTAATTCAAGCAAATCATTTCTGAATTTTTAACAGACTTTCTTTTTAGAAATATAAGCCCAGCACATTCAAAGATATCCTTCTGATCTAGGATTACTGCGAGCCAATGCTACCACCATCTGACCTATAAGGCAACTCGGGGATCTGGCAGAACACTCAATTTATTAAAAAAAAGACGAGAAAATACGCCACGTATATTGTTTTTTTAAAGAAAAACAATTTTCGCTGTTACGTCATAATCTGATGAAGTAATATATATATAGTTTTATCTATAAAGAGAGAATGAAATATTAAGGGACCTGATTAATTAAAACTGTAATGTACAAGGTTTCTCTAGATCATTATAAATAATTAAATAAAACAGTTTTTGAATTAATATAGAAATATAAAACTCAGATGAAAAGAAGCTTAGTCGAATATGTAGCACTATAGTCAGACAGTGAGATACAGGAAGAAAAATATTATTTAAATATTTTTAATTCTGGAATCTAAATCGAGAAAAACCAGTCTAACAATAGAATAAGACTCATTCAGACATATAGAAAATCGTTCCTAATAACTAAAAACAAAGTAGATAAAATTAGAACTGGAATATATTTTAGAAAATAAGGTTTTCCTTTATCTTGAATTGTGATAACAAAAGGAAAAGCTTCTTTAGTTTGTAGAGTTAAATATTTATTAATAATAATCAGTGAGTTCAAACGGTTCACCAAAACTGTTGCTCTTATTCGATTAAATTGAATAATATTTGTTGTTGAATTGTCCAATTGAAATCAGGACTGAAGGTCAATATATGACATAGAAATTGTAACTATGTTTAATGGCAGAGCTATCTTCATTTGTTTTTAAAAATCGCGATTGAATTTTATAAAAACTTCGTAATTTTTAATCATTGTTTTAAATTCATAAAACAATCGATAGAGTTAATAGAATAATAAGTATGTAAATCTATATAGAAGAAATCAAGTTAAAAATGGGAAATTGACGAGTACGGAATTCAGTAAAGATAAAATCTCTGGATAAGATTATAAAAATTTTATATAAAATAAATAAATTAAATTTGTCTTTTATTGATTTTGAAAAGAAAAAACAACAAAATATTTTCTTCACTGTAAATGAATTAAATTCAAACAAATCTTAATCGTCTGTTGACTAGTTAAAATAAAATTATGTTAATTAAAATATTTTCCATTTTTCTTATTTAATAATCGAATTAAAAATGTTGTCAGAATATTAATTTAAACAAAGATTTATCAAAAGAGTAATTTTCTTTTTAAAAATATATTAAAACAAATATTATAATATTAACCAATGGTTTTTAATAAAGAAGAAAAATTAGTTAATTAAGTTTTATAAATTAATTTTAATATTTTTTTGTTTTTTTAAAATTTACTTTATTAAAACTAATATTTATAATTCCTATGTTTTTTTTAAAATTTATTATCCTTCCCACAATTTGATTATTTGACAATCCAAATCTACTAGATTATATTCAATTAAATAATATTTTTTATTTTCTTTTTAGACAGTCATCAAAATATTTAAACATTGACGTTGTTTTGATTAAATATATTCTGTTAAGTATATGTTTTTTTATATTAATAAAGGACATCAAAACTTGTACTTCAAACAAATATATATTTATTTTAATTTAGAAAGGCTTGTAGACTTAAATATCGGAAAGTACATAGATAAATGTCAAGCCTTGAATTATGTTATCAACTTCGATATTACATGAAGAACTTCGGATCTAAAGAGTGAAATAAGTTTTCAGAAACTGAATTGTTCGGTTCATGATCAATAATTGAAGTCATAAGAACGCAAAACTTTATTTAAATTACAATAAAAAAATATTTAAACAATTTATGTTATTAACCCTTTCCAACCCATTATTACCATATGACAACATATTTGAAAAATTAAATTACAGTTATTTCTTTTACCCAATTTAAATTTTACACAGTAATAGTTTCTAAAAAGTTTATAGATGGCACTACATGTATTAGAATGCAAAAAAGCGCGATTCTCACTTGTTTCTAGAAACAAAACAACAATAAAAAAATTTTTTTACAAAAATAATAATTTGAGCTGGAAAGGGTTAAGAACATTTAGACAAGTCTCGTTTGAATTTTTAATGATTTTTTATATAAATTTAAACCTTCTGGGTTTTTTTCATTTGGATCTAATTCCTAAACTTTAATTACTTTTGAATTTATTAAACTTTAAGCTTCAAAATTTTTAATAATTATTTTAATAATATTTTTTATATAGAACTTATTATGATAACCATAATTCTAATTAATTTAATTTATATAATTTTAATTTTATACTCTTCTTAAATAATACTTTTACCTTATTTTTTAATCATTTTTAATTTTAATTTTACAACATAAATTTAAATAATTCAATTTAAAAATAGTATTTAGTATTCAAATAATTTTAATTCACATTAATTCTTAAAATCATATAATTGTACTTAGTATTTTTTATATTCAATCAATTTTAATTTTTATATTCAATTATAAAATAGCTTTAATTATAATTAGTTTTGTATACGATTATTTATTTACGTGATTAGATGTGAATTTTAAATATTGTCAAAATCCTGAAATGAATTTTTTGTACATTATGTTTCAAATATTTTACAGTTTAAATGTTTAAAAATTCTAAATATTTATTATTTCGTCATAAAATCCTCACATGTATCATACATCCCCTTTAGAAGGTAATAATTATTAGTGGAGCTAAAATGAATTTGGAACAGGGTGTGACTTTCATACTGAATGTAGTGCCGTACTTGCTGACACTGTTCATTTTATTTATGTAATCTTTGACTTTTGTGTTCACTATTTTTTTTGTTTTTATTTTTGTTGTACAAGAAAAAGAAAATCAAGAAGAGATCAAATTTTGAAATAATGTGAAGGAAAGAGGAAAGACAAAGACGGGGCAGCGGTATCAAAACACCCACCTCCCATTATTTACTATAATTTATATAATAATTATTAAATGACAATGATTAATTGAAATTTTAAAAAAAATCAATGAAACATAAAAACAAAAGAAAATACTGAGAAGACGAAATTTATCAAACAAAATATACAGCGCAATTGACTAAAGAGTTTTTTTATACGTATCCTTTGACAATTCCTTTTCTTTCGTAAAAATCGTTTCGCAAAGGAATTTTCTGCAAACCAATTTATCAATATTCGCCCTGAAAGTGCATCTCTCCATACAATCTGTTTTCCTGAAAATCTCGCTGTACAACCGAGTGATTCTCTGACGTTTCCATCGATATTGTTACAACAGAAGATCATTCCTTTGAAATCTTTGGATAATAAACACAAATCGTAATCAAGATTTATCCGTGCCGCTCTCTTTCTCTCGTATGTTATTTTATTGTGTTGAATTAAAAGAGTTTTTTTGTTGATCGTTATTTTTCTCTTAGCAAAATTGTTTTATTTTCTCGAACACTAAATTAGCCTAACGCACTTCCTTGATATATTGAGTTGGGCTAGTTTAGCTTTGTTAGAAACTTTTGTTTTATAGTAAAAATAGAGATTGGACAACACTGCCTGTTCGATTCTCATTCGGGGGGCCCATATGGAAGTCAACCCCAAAAATAATATTTGAAAAAGAAAAGGATCGTTTGAATTGTGGGGCTGATTTGACTACGAGAGTGAATGCTGCGAATGGTGAAATGCAATTTGGAATGGACAGATCTTCATCACCAATGATGAATGGAGATGGAGTTGTATTTGGTTCGAGAAGTGATGGTTTGGGCGGCGATTCTTTGAAAAGTGCTGACAATAGTAGGTCTTATAATGTCAAATCGGTTCAAACGCGGATGAAAATGGTGATATATTGTGTAAATTCAAATTAACAATAATTCCTTGAAATCGTGCGAGTTGCTATAGTATCAGTTCATTAAAAGAAACTTAATTATTTATCATTTAACAAATATTATGAGCACAAGATCACAAAACAATGAAATTGACGAAATGTCTGCTGGTTTGTCGGCGCTGTTACTGTTAGATGATGTTAGTGATTGT
>MQRK01154795.1:0-12683 GCA_001938485.1 Girardia tigrina | reverse complement strand
GGCGAGGTATCCACAATTTGAGATATAGATGGGACAAATGTATCATTAGTAATGGAGCATATTTTGAATAAAGCTTTTTTTATCGTTCTTTTGCTTTTAACGTATTTCTTTTCAAAATTGAATCCGCATTTCATACTTGTACACCTAATAAAATAAAAAAGTAATTTGAAAGTACAGAGGTATAAATTAAAACTAACGAAATACTTAAATGATGAAAGTTTCATATATGATCCTTTTAGTTATCAATATAATCGCCAAAATTAAGAAAATTAAAATTTTGATGTTGTTTTATTAAACAAATAAACCTGTGTAATTTTGAATGTGAGAATAAACTTTGTGTGGAATATTTTCACTATCCATGCATGAATCTTATTGAATTTTTCCTTGACATCCGGACGATGTTGCGTTGGCGAGAGGGTGGATTGTTTTCCGGTATTGATTCGTCGGTCCGTTTTCTCGATGCTTCACGGTCGAGCACGAAGACTCGCACCGGTATTCTCGATGCGTTACCCACTACACGCAATTACTGATTCCGTAAACAGACCGGCAATGCTGGGGAGCTCAATGAGCTCTGATAAGGAACACCGCTATTTGGGACCGCATCTACCGCATTAGACCGATATGAGCCGATCATGAACCGTTAGTCCGAAGAATGAGAGACCACTGAACTACGACGGTTCGAGAACGTCAGTCTGTCCGCTGTTGACGATTCCCCGCGATTATGGGGATCGATCGAAGTCAGGATAGCCCCTCTTCACATTGGTGTCAGAAGTGGGGTCAACCGAGCCGATAATGGTATATTACTATTATCCGGGACGCAGGTGTGTGTTTTAACTATTTAACAACTATTACAAATTACACATTATAAACAACAAGTATCACACACTTTGGGCAAAATACTTAATCTAATCTCCACATCACAGCTAAAATCATCAATCACATTCATCATCCTACAACCACACATGCGGACACATCCTATCTCATATCAAAAGAACGCAAAGTTTACGCACCAGGAGCATCACGGTAACCATCAGGGGGGAAATCTTATAGAGATTATAAACAACTATACAGGATATGCAGTCACACCATATAACGGTTTTAAGCCACTACACTTCGGACTCTCCATCAAGCCATATGGCATCACCACCGACATGACCCTCAGATGTCAAGTACCTGTCTTAGGTGTTGCTCTCTTAGTACCGTCATGATGCTGTCAACCCAATACTTTCACTACCACAATGCGGCATGCATGCTCTGACCAGCCACTTCATTTTTTCTAGATGAGGACGGAGCACTCACAACCTGGCTGGGACCTGAAAACCATAAGGAGCGAGCATGCGCGGTTCCACCACCTCAGATCCGCACTACCGGTGGAACAACCACGGACGATAAACAAGGAACTGGTGGTAATCATGGTACACGCACAACCATACGACCAGCTGTGTTAGTTATTGTTAAAAGCATATGTCCCATAATTTGAAGATTCTTTCGAACAGTACTTCTGAGTACAGCTAATGGGGGACCTGGGACCCATGCAGTTCCTGCAGAAGATCACCGTCGTTATCAGGCGTATCAACACATCTTATTACTGACCACAACAGAGGGCGATGCATCCTGGCAAACTCTTCCTGCATGCGCTGCTACAAACGTATCGGGCTATATTGGCCGCATCAGAAAATCTGCCACTTGATGAGCTTTCCAAGATAGCAGTTAAGATCGTGGATGAGGTCTGACACGGCACAGGTCACTGCTGCCCCTTCACACAACAAGACAGTGAAACCCACCGTACACCGAGCTAGAGCTTTCGGAAGGATCCACATGCAGTCGAATTGACACTCCTGTCAGAACAGTTTGCCGCTCTTCAATCGAGTCTGGCTGTCATCAACCGGTAGCCTGAAGACCTGCGAGACAACTTTGCCCCGCATTACAATATCTCGACTCCAGGATTGTGGACACATTTAAGAAGGGCACTGAATTTCCAAATACCGTTCCATCCACCCGGCACAATCATGAATGTAACCACACTGTGCTATTTTCAATGTCATTTTGGCATTGAAAGAAGTGCCAACCGGGATGCGAGTTACTCTGGAACGAATTCGAGCTTCAAATGACTGACGTGTGCATTTAGCACGCCTAGTCCTGAACTTACTCCGATGAGTGTGTCTTGGGCTTTTACACCATCAACAAAAAAACTAAAACCCCACGTCATGTCCGTTGCAAGTGAGGCAGGTGGAAACAGCCACTGCAACATTCACCACACATGTGACCACAGCAACGACGCATACCACACCCACAATCAGAACACACGCAATCATAGCTTCGACTCTCATAATCTCAACATTCAGAACACACACAATAGTAGCAACTACACTCGCCACACCTAAAACCTTACCACAAACAACAACAGCAACGACACTCACCACACCCGCAACCCAGCAAACACAAAGGTAGCTACGGCATTCATTACATCAATTACCTTAAATGAGCATGACTACTACAAAGACACCACGACCAACAGCAGTGAGACACCCAAGTTGACGACAACGAGAACCACATAAACGACGGCGATGATGATATCAATGATAACATCAGCAACAAAAATAACGACATCAGCGAGAAGAACGAGGATAACAACAATCACGACACCGATAGCTACAACAAACAAGATGACGACATAAACAATCACGTCAGCAATGGCAACAACAATGATATCCCAGCTGAAAGTCTCGACCACGACATTAGTGACGGCGACGATAATGTCAACGACCACACCAAGAACTGCAACATATAAATCACGGAAATGGACAGGTACGAAAACAAGTGTGACACCAACAATCACAACAATAAAATCGGTGATACAAACGACCACAGCAGCAATGTCGACAGCAACGACAACCAGGTTGACGACATCGATAAACGCATCAGTGACGGCGCCAACAATGACTAGGGCGACTGTATTAACAGCATGATACCGCTTGATCATGATCCTTTTGCAGGTTCACCTACGAAAAACTCTACGAATTTTATTTCCTATAAATGATCAAGTTTGAGTGTCTTTTCAAGGCCATAGATATGTTCCAATTTCTTAGATTAGAATCAAGCAATCTCACTAAACCATTCAGTTGTTAATTGGTATATACAAAGGACAGGGAGGTAATCAGATCAAGTTAGTTACTTTTACTTACTCGTTCAAGTGGGATAATTTCAATCCACTATTCCTGACACGACAGTATTTCAGCATGTTACCCGGTCATTTCTAGATAGGAATAAAACTGGCTGGCTCTGCCATTGTAGCGCGCATGCGGCCCCGGACATCTAAGGACATCAAAGACCTGTTATTGATCCATTTCATTTACCTAAACGCTATTAATTCCTAAAAAATGTTTTGCGATTGCGATTAAACACAATCACACTATTTAGTAGGCTAGAGTCTCGTTAAGTGCTTCTGAACCGGGATCCAGGAACCACGAATTCCCGGGAAATTTGACTCATTTCCCGGTCTCGGTTTCGATTGATTTTTTCAAAAATCCCGGGAAAATTCCCGGTTTTCTTAAATTATGAAAAATTAAGTATTTTTAGTTATCTAATTAAGTTTAATTATCTAACTAATTTATTATTTATATTGATTAATTTTATTTAAAATTAGACTATGAGGCAGTATTCAACTGATTTTGTAAGTATAAACACACTTCTTTAATATTTGATATGTACAATATTTTAAGCAAAAAATGGCTGCTCGACAAACTCAGTCTTTTGTTTGGCAATATTTCGAACGACAAAAGGAAGGTGAGGCCAAGTACTTGGAATGTCAGAAAATCATATCTTGCAAAGGATGGAGTACAAGTGGATTATCACGTCATCTCCAGAAAAAGCACAATATTTTTGAGAAGAAAAATGAAGATGAAGAACCATCTTGTAAGAAACAAAAATCTCAACCAGGTATTTCAGCATTCTTCAAAAAGGAATTGGTCTCCTTAGAAGAAATTATTTCAAAGTGTGCTGTTCAAGATGGAATCTCTATTCATGCTATTTGTAATAGTAAATTCATTAGATCTGCTTTACTGGACAAAGGCGTAAAACTTCCAAAAGATGAATCAATGATTATGGCACTGGTTAATCATCAAAGTGATATCTTTATAGAAGAAATTTGACAGGAGCTCGTGCAGAAGAGGGAAAAAGCTCATCGTTTCTGCATTTCACATGATGAATTTACTTCTTCGAAAAAGCGGAGATACATGAATGTAAATGTTCATGAAAAGTACAATCATTATAATCTTGAAATGATAAGAATTTCAGGCTCCTTTCTAGCCGAAAAATGCCTTTCCATTCTTGAAAATCGTTTGGCTGATTTTGGTCTTGACATTGAATCTTCCATTGTCTGATGGGGCATCAGTAATGAAAAAACTGGGCCGCATAACATCATTTGAACATCATTTGAACAAAAAAGGGTATTGGTTCCCGAAAGTTGGAATTAGAGAAGAACTTATTAAAACGAGATATGCTTATTGTAGCGATGATTTATTTTCTGATGAAGAAACAATTATTTTTGTTGATGAACCAATTATTAGTTGTTCAACTAGGGTTGGTTATGGTAGAAGTATAAAAGGAACGCCACCAAGAAAAGAAATACGGGCAATAAGAACAAACAATTTTTCTGTGTGTAGTGGTGTTTGCAAAAATGGACTTATTTCATTTGACATAAACGACAAGCCTTACAATTCCGATTCCTTCAAAAATGTGATGATTAAATTAGTAGAAAAACTCAAAACAATTAATATTTTTTTCTAGAAAAATAGTTATGAACCAATACATAAAAAGTCGACTTAAGAAATTTTCTTTGTGATAATGGTTTCGTGTTGATTTCTCTGTATCCTTATTCTGCTCAGTTAACAAAAAAGAGGAGGTATTCAGTAAATGGAAGAATTACTATTAAACAATGAATCCTAATAATAACGATGAATTGAATACTGCGATTTATAATGCCACGAGATTGGTTACGAGAGGATTGTATTAGTTTTTATTCCCACGTGAGAAGTTATATTTTAAAAGGAATACGGCGAGATGAGTTTTAATAAAGATTTTTCAATTGAAAATATTACATAAAATGTGTTAATATTAATATGTGTATTATGTGTTTTGTGTATGCGTTTTTTTGTTATGTGTCAATTGTTATGTGTTTTTTATTTTAACAAGTTGTATTTTGTATTATGCAATGATTAAATAATTTTTAAAAATGATCAATTTACGTTGAAAACCCTGTAATGACAAATCACGTTTCATTATTGAATTTATTATCAAACGAGTCATAAGCCCGTCATGTATGACAGGTATAAATTCGGTGGACTTTTTTTTGTTAAAAAAAACTCTTGAAAAACATTTACCTAATACAAAAAATTTAATACAAAACATACATAACCAAAAATCACATAGTACTAAGAAAGATACTAAAACATGAAAAAAGATAAATATTAAACAACAAAACTTTTAATTCTTTTTTATGAAAGTTTAACATGATATTGTAAGTTGTTACAGAAGAATAAAAGTGAAAACGAAAATTTTATTTCATTTGATTTTGTTTGTGGAGAATAAAAAATGCGTAACTTTTTTTCTTTTTGTTGTTGCTTTTTTCATTCTCGCATGTGTATTGTATTTTTATACAATACATGACGTCATAGCGTTCTTGATAGAATCAGTCAATCAGTCAGTCAGTCAGTCAGTCAGTCAGTCACAGATCAAGACAAATATATATTTATATTATTTTTCTATGCATTATCAAGATATTTACTGCAGATATATACGGAATATAAACTGTTAAAATAAATAGCTTTGTACATATAGAAACAAAACTGCAGTATTAAAAGTCTCGTCAAAGACTTATTGATCAACTCTTTTTTTAACACCAAATATTATGGAGATTGTGTTTTATTTGTTTTAACTGTAATTATTCTATCAAAAATTAAATTATCTCAGCTAAATCATTTTGCAGAATAATAAAAATATTCATATATTTAAATTAATATCATTTTGATAAATAAGCTACCAAGCCCTATTGCATATAAAAAGTACCGAAGCATAGATAATGTGCGTTCCGGTTTCACAACATCAATCTATGTCTTAATCACTTTTCTTGTAGTTTTTATTATTTCAATTAAATTTAACATTCTAGAATCAATACAAAGTTGATAAATTCTTACGTATATTAATTTATTATTTTTTATATATTAATAATAAATATAAACTGTTGTTTACATAAAAGAAGTCTAATTGACGAAAAATAATTAAAATAATTTATTTTCAAATCCTTGAATTAGCAGAATGATTCTATTTTGCAAGTAAAAATTTTGCCAATCTTTTGTCGGACTTCATTTTCTTGTCAAGATCCGACTCTTTATATTTACTGATCTGTTTGTGACGGGCGAGCATTTTCTCCAATGTATTGATTCTAAATGTAGCTTCGTTACAAAATTGCAAATACTCTTCTTCGTCTTGTTTAAGCATTTTATTTTGATTTTGTTGGTACCATTGTTGTTTCTCTTGAAGTAAAGTAGTCTCTTTTTCAAATCTTGCTTGTAAAAGATTCGCTTTGTTGATTAATCTGTCTTTGAAGTCTTGTAAACAATTATTGTACAATTTTATCACTTGTTCTTTAGTAACTTCATCCTCTTTGTTAATATTCATTTGTAGCAAGAAAGGTTCTAGATAATCTAACTCAGTATCCTTGGTTCTATGTTTATCTTCTTCAATAGCCTTTTCCAAATCTTTTCTTGTTTTATTTGCTTTCTCATTTCTTACTCGATCAAAAAGAGATATAATAAGGGTATTTTCAATATTTTCAGTATCTCTTAACTTCAAAATATCAATCATTTCACTCTCTTCATTTCTAACAGCTTCTTTTGCAGCTTCTTCTTTTTCTAAAAGATATTTATAGTATTCATATGTTTCAGTTTCGCTCAATTTCTGTCGATAGGGATCGATCTGAAAATACGTATACGAATCTTTCATCAGTTGATACGCATTTTCTTTTCTTGATTCTGATGTCAAGTTATTTTTAATAAATTCTAATACATCTCCTGCAATATTATTGTCAGAAATATGAAAGGAAACAGAAATTCTATCTTCACTAAAATGAAATGTAATTTCGTGTATATCTTTATAAGCTGGAATATTAGGGTTTCTAGAATATTCTTCAGTAATTAATTCCATGGGTCTTCGATATTCCCTTTCGCTTGCAGGTCCAAACTTCTTTTCTCTTTTTTTAAAAGTTGTTGATCTTTTTACAAGAAAATCATCTCTATTTTTATAAACTGTAATTAACTGTTTTTCTGAATTCTCAAGTTCTATTAAATTATCAACGCGAGCATCAGGATAAAAAATCATTTTTCTTGAATTTTCACTCATTTTATCTTCAAAATAATGATGTTCAGAAAGTCTAGACTTTCTTCCTTTAGCAAAGAAATCTGAAATCATTCCATTAACTGGATTCGACACTCTTTTTATCAATTTATCTTGGCGATTAGAAAAATATTCTACAGTTTCCATGGGTTTTGTGAGCATTCTGTCCTCATACGTTTTGCATTTTAAAACCATCCCATCAATGTTTTGATAATTTGAATATTTTTCTAATTTTGCTTTTTTGTAAAGAATTTCTTTTCTTCCAGAAGAACTTTTTTGTTGAAAATCTTTTAAATTAACTTGTATTGGTTTAGTCCATGATTTTGGAAGATCAAAATACTTTCCTCCATTTTTCAATTTATCAGTTTCTTCATCAGTTGGGTCTTCTTCTACTTGACCTTCCATCGGTGGTACAATAATAATTGAGTCTTGTCCTGGTAAAAGAAATTCCCATAGCATTGTATTATTTAGATCAAAATTTATTTTTCCAACACCTCCTAATCCAAGTTGCATATTTACCCAATAATTTTTATTATTCCATAAACTTTCAATACCAATATATTCCTTACTATTAACACTACATGCTTCTCCAGTAAGAGATTCAATAAAAAAGTTTTCACCAACTCCTCTTTTCCCAGCTAAAACCAAAACCCATGAATGAATTCGTTGACCAAATAATGGATCATCTTTTGGTTGTTCTAATAAAAGTTCTTGTTCTTCTTTTATTTTCTGATCTCTTAGCTTTTCATCTAGTAATAATTTTTCCTTTTTAGCGATTTGTTCCAATTCAAATTTACTGTTAAGATCTCTAGGAGGTCTTACCGTGTATCTTTTGTTCGAATGGTCAATCTTTTTATCTTTTTCTACATGCTTTACCTCAAAAGATGGACATTGTTGTCTTGACTGATCCATATAACAAATTTCTCTTGTAGCATATCCACTAACAACATAAGCATTATAACCCACTCCAAGTAACAGACTACACAAAAGTGTTGAATATTCAAAACATGTGCCCATTTGCAAATTAATAGCTGTCATTGGTGAAAGAAGTCTGGAAGGAACTTCTGTGCAAGGAATAAGAGGTACCAGAGTCAAATATTCAGATACAAATTTAGCTGCTCCCTCCCAGTAGTCTACTTCCGGATATGGTAACTTTGTAGGAGTTATATATGAGCAGACGAATTTCTCTATGTCACATTCATTTTTCGGTTTCAGTAAAAGAGGCTTTCTGTCACCGTACAAATGACGATATTGTCTTTTAAAATTATCGACAAATTCCAAACAAAGTTCTTCTTTCATGGAATTTTCTTGATAAGACATAGGAAAACTTTCCTTTTCAAAGATTTCAGGTAATCTAGCAAAATCACCAGGTACATAAAAAGGATCTGACTCCAATTTAAATAAACTCTCATCATCTAACTCTTTATTTGCTTCATTCTCCAATTCAAAATTATTTACAACATCGTCCTGTAATTCTTCAGATTTTTTCGATCTGTCCGATAACGATTGAGATCTTTCGATTTCTTCTGAATTGTCAACATTGTCAGAATCATTTTTCCGATCGGTATTTTCGTTTTCTGTTGATAACTTATCGGTAACATCGTTCAATGTCGCATCATCAACAGGATCTTCTAAAATGTTTTCTTCGAAATTATTTTCACTATTATCTTCAATAAAATTACTTTGTTTATTTGACTGATCCAGTTCTTCTTCTACTTCAAAATCGTCGTTGATTTGATCTTCCATATTTTAGAAAATTCAAAATTACTAAATTATTGTCAAGGTCGTTTCTATTGGCAGCGGTTATAATGTTTAAACTATTTGTCAGAAAATTGAAAAATATTCTCGTCATGACACAATATGTGAAATTATAACGATTTTCTAATTAATAAATAGCAAAAACAGTAAAGTTAAAGAAATAAAAGTTTAAAAAGAATAAAGATTTTTTCATCTTAAATTTTTCTATCATAAATAATTTTGTAAAATAATTTATATCTTTTCACGAATTTAAAGTTTTACAAATTCTTAAAATCTTTTTCATTAAAAAAATTATTTTCAGATCTTCCGCTCTAAAGATAGTTCTTTAAAATTACATAAAAAAATAAAGCATTTTAAAATTATATAAAAGTAACCACCATGAAGTAAGAGTTACACATTTTTAATATTTTCTTAGATAAAGTCAATTTATTTTTTTACACATTTTTTTAATATTTTCTAAGAATTATCCTCGGAAGAAATTAATATTATTTCACAGGAAATCTTAGAAAAGCGAATGAAATAATTGAAAGAATTTAACATCAAAAGAAATTGGAAATGATCATTGGTCACCTAGTGTTAATTTAAAAGTAAAGATTGAACTTCATGAAGTATCTTTTTCATTAGAAAATTAAATTAAATTAAAATCATTAACTTTTTATTTATATTAAAATATTTAATTTTTAATATCTATAATAATAAATTGGAACATTTTGAATGTTGTACATGTTGCAATCTCAGAAAAATTAAAACGAAACAAGCATTAGGAATACAAATATTATTTACTTTTAACTGTAAAAAGTCATAATTTAATATCTAATTTTATAGTTATGAGGGGTTAGTTTAAATTTTCGATTCGCTGAATAAGTAATGTTTTAATTTAAAATTTTTTTGCAAAATTAAATAATAAAAACAGAGTTTAAAATCAAAAAATTTTAAAGTTGATATATTTCAGTTAGCAGTTTTAAAATAAAAATTTTAAAAGAAATAATACAATAAATAAAAGTTTTTGTGTAAATTTATATATCAAGCTGCCACAAAAGTTTTTTGCGAAATTAAATAGTTTTCTACAAATTAATTTTAAAATTAGATGTTATATAAATGTAAAAATTAGTTTTATTGCGTTTAGAATATTTATTTTAAAAAATACAGAATAATAAATATTTTTCAAATTTTAAAAGTTGACTGCATCTTATTTAAATGAAATAAATTTATTTTATAGGTAATAAAATTTTTAAAAGCATTCTAAAAACAATACAAAAGTTTTAATTAAAAAGAAAAGTTCAAAAATAAGTTATCGAATATAATAAATTATTTTTAAAGTTTTTGCACATTCATTGAATTTTATTTAATGGAATAAATTAATTTTATTTGTCTTATAATTTTTAAAAATGCATTTTAAAAAATAATAAAATTTTGAAATAGAAAAAAAATAAGTTCTAGAATATAATAAATTATTTTGAAAGTAAAATAAAATTTATGAGGAGAGTTGAAAATTTTAATTAACGAAAATTTGTTTGAAAATTGGGAGTTGTCATATAAATAAATTTTGGTGTTAAAAATGCATTCTGATATTGATGTTGCAACCACTTCTCACATGGTTTTGTTTGTTCCTGAAAAGTACAGGAAAGGTGATAATGTGGAGATATTTATTAAAGAATGTGAAACACTCTTTAATTTTGCAGGTATAGCGAAGGCCACACAAGAGACAATAGTCTTTTGTTTATTGGAGAGAGATCTGAAAGATAGATACAAAGCGGTAGATAAGACAATATTAGGTTATAAAGACCCGATTGAGAAAGGTATTCTTTCGAACTTCCTCACTATTCGAAGACCTGACTGATGCATGCCGGTACAGGATGAAGGAAGACATACCGGAACTATTTTTTGAGAAAGTAGAAAAGCTCGCAGCCAAGATCTTGAAACATGATTTGTCAAAAGAGGCCCTCGTGGAAGCATTATTGCTACATTATTGTGACGATGTGGACATAAAAAAAGTGCGACTTAAGAAAGAGAGGGACAGGAAGTTGAATTGGAAGACGAAAAGAAACCGAAGATAACCTGGAAAAGATCGTTAACGAGTGTAAGAAACCAAACGTTGGAAGAACTCAGGAAGAAGTTAGATATTAGAACGAGTTGTGCGCAGTACGAAAAGCATCTTGATTTATGATTGGTCGATTTGCAAATTTAATGTTAGTGGGAGAGGAATTGGGTCACCACAATAAAGTCGCAAGGTTGTTGAAAGAAAGAGAAGAATTGGAAGAAAAATACGATGAATTTCATAAAATTTTCGAAGATCAAATAAAAAAGGAAATAGAAGTCCCAGCAAATCGGAAGAAATCAAAATCTGTTTCAAGTGGAGTATATTTATTAAGACCGTTGGAATTACCCAAGTTTAGAGGAGCACATAAAGAATAAGAAGATTGGCGCGCAACAATTCAGGTTTGCATAGAAGGAGTATGATATCTGAGAAAGAGAAACTGTTATATCTGCGGCAAAGTTTGATTGGTGAGCCCCAATGAATAATTGAAAATCTTGGATTTAATGATGGAGCGTTTGGAAAAGCCCTCAAACGATTTGAAGAAAAATACGGGAGAGAAGAGAGAAATGTCCCTAACGTTATGAGAGATATTCAGAAATTGCGCACAATAAGAGAAGACTGCATACATGGATGCACGACGTAGATGATTTCGATCCGTTATTAAAGTGTTGGATCAATTGCTATTTTGTTCAAGACCAAGAAGGATGGTGAGCTTGGTCTGGGAGCATTTAACTACATGATTATCAGCAAGTTTTCGACGCAATTATTGATAAATTCGGAGAGAGACTTAGATAGTACCAAGACCAAGACCAAGATACAGTAATAGAAACGATGATAGATTGGATAAAAAAGGAGTTGTCGTATTTAAAGAAAACTGAAGAAATTTTGAAAGAACCAAATGAATACAGAAAACGAAATACCTTTCTCAGCGGTGATGAAAGAAGTGAATCCAAAGAAAAGAAAAACATCAAACAACCAAATAAAGAGATATCATGTCGACATTGTCAAGGCGATCATTACTTGAACCAATGTGAAGAGTTCAGAAATCTACCAGTGAACCATAGACGAGGTATAGCAAAACAGAAGCAATTATGTTTCAACTGTTTACATCCGGGGCATAAAGTTGGAGAATGCAGAAAGAGGAAATTTTGCTTAGCAAAATAATGCTCCGGAAAACACCACAGATTGTTGCATGTGTAAAGTAACGAAAGATTGTCAAAATTCACTGGAATAGAGAAAAAGAAAACAATGGAGGCAACTAATGTCATGCAAACCATGAAATCAACTACTAGCGAAGAGGTCAAGCTCAGCAGAAATATGTAATGCTAAAAACCATACCTGTTTTAATGATATCTCAGAAATAGGAGATAACAGTAAACGCATTGCTAGATGACGCGAGTAGTGTGAGTTTTGTCAGTCAAAGAGTGGCTAATTAATTACAATTAGTAGGTGCGAAAAAGCTCATTGGAGTAAATGTGATTGGTGGTAATGCTGA
>MQRK01154785.1:0-10256 GCA_001938485.1 Girardia tigrina | reverse complement strand
TTTTGTAGATGAGTCCAAGGTTAATGCGGATGAAGTGAGATGTTTGTTCAAGAAATTTGGGTTAGAGTGCAAACAGCCCGAGCGCGTAAATGATGTCAGAAAAGTAAGAGTTCTCGGAGGGGTGTTAAAAACATTGACGGAGCATCATGTGGAACCGATCGAACCGAATACGGGTCAAAGACTTATCCGAATCGATGTCGCGACGAGAGCTTTATTCTCTGTGTGGGCAACTCACTGACATTTACCCAATAGCGTTATGGTTACGATTGGCGTGTTCCTTCCTCCAACGAACTTCGGTGGAGGATTGGGATTCGCCGGTGGACGAATCTGTGGTTGAGAAGGTAAAATGGATTTGGAAAGGGTAGATGAAAATGACCCATGTCGTGGCACGTGGAGCATCGGCGATTGTAAAGTGGGCACTTTGTGGTGTGATGCAAGCTTAATAGCGATGGTGTATTACTTGAAATTAATGGTAAAATAATCGAAGACGGGTCATGGTTGAGGAAAAAAGACGATTCAAGGCATATAAATATCGCTGAGCTCGAGGCGGTCGTGAAAGGGCTTAATTTGTGCGCGAAATGGGGAATGACGGACATCACGATAAAGTGTGACAATAAATCAGTAGTCTCCTGGGTGAATGACGTGATCACAAGTAAATCTAGGTTGAATACGAGCGCCTTTTCAGAATTGCTTATCAGACGGCGGTTATCAATCATTAAGGAAATTTGTGATGATTTTAACATAATGATAAAGATAGAGTTCGTAGCGAGCAGTCTAAATAAAGCGGATGAGATGACGAGGCACCGAAGACATTAACTAAAAACGTATGCTGCGTGACCACGACAAGTGAAATTGAGAGATTAGATAACCTTCATAAGAAATGCCATATGGGAGCGAAACGAATGAAATTTCTCTGTGGGATTGAAAACATTCAAGTAACGGATAAAAATATCACGAACATGATTTCAAAATGTCAAAAATGCCAGTCAATTGATCCCGCTCCGGTAAAATGGAATCACGGTTGCGTGGCAGTAAGGAAGAATTGGTATAGATTGGCAATCGATGTGACAAAATACAATGACAGGAAGTATTTAAGCTTAATCGATTGTGGACCATCCAGATTTGCAAATTGGAAAGAAATTGGTGACGAAAGTTCATACTCCATCTCCACGGTAATAGATTCTATATTTTTTGAATGCGGAGCCCCCAGCGAATTGTTAGTAGATAATTACACCACTTTTTACTCAAAGGAGTTTGTTGATGTGTGCAATCGATGGGGAGTAGAGTTAATTTATCGAGCGAGCAATCGACCTGGTGGGAACAGGATCGTTGAAAGAAACCATATGACGATCAAAAGAATTGCGGTGATATCAAACATTACAATTGCAGAAGCAGTATGGTGGTACAACAATACGCCGTCGGAGAACAAAGAACCACCGATTTGGATGATATACAGTTATAAATGTATGAAACCCGTAAGCCAAAAAAGTGACAATGAGATAGAGGGCAGTACAAATGGTACAATGTATTGTGACTATCAATTAGTCTGGGTGAAACCAATGGGAAGCATAAGGTGCACGCAACAATGGTTAAAGGGTCAAGTATTAAAAAATTATCATACTGTAAATATTTAGTGGATTGTAATGGGTCGAGGTTCCCTCGGCATGTTGCTGATTTACGGCCGAGAAGAGTCGAATGCGAGAACGTGAAGAACACAGCTTTGTCTTGGGACACAGAGTCAGAAGTCGATGAACCAGCGACTACCCATATGAAGCATGTGCGAAGAAAGCCTAAATACTTGGATGACTACGTCGTAGATGAAGATTCGGGTACGGACGAATCTGGTGGGGATGTGCGATGAGATGATAATCGCAAATAATAATCTCGTTAATTCGATTTTTATATTTTGTTTAAATATTCTGGTCTTTGTGAAAAACGTGTTTTTTCTATTTAATACAATTTAGGAACTTGTTATTCATTGTCATTCTCTACAACAATAACATGAGCAACCACACCGATAACCTTAACAACACCGAACTAAAGAACAATAACAAACCAAATGACAATTTGCAGCAAGTCAACCACAACGACAATTCAACCTAGAACATCGGCACTGTCAAAAGCAACATCATCGAGCACACTGAGGGTCCTGAAATTCAGGCACACAGTAGCAACAAGCTACTAAACCAAGACACAAAAAAACAAAATTTGGAGCCCACTACAGCAGTTCATCACGCTCCCATACCAATACCGCTTTTTTAAACCATAAGTATCCCATATGGGAGAAAAAGTTTTAATTTAAATCTAAACTATCGTTCGTTTTGGAGATTCACAGTTTTTACTGTAATCTGTTAACTCGTACAAGAATTGAATTATTTTTGACTTGTTAATTTTTGTTATTTGAAATAAAGTTTCATAAAAGAATTTGTGTTCATTGTTTATATATTTATGTTGGAAGTCCTTACTTAGTAATTGGAGTCAGATTTACGATTAAAGATTAAAGAATAAAGATTTGTGTTTTAAAAGTAAATATTTAAGATTAAAGATTTTTAATACCTAACAAAATGTCAATTTAAAAATATATAGATCGTAAATGAAATTTATAAAATCAATAATACTTTGTTTATTTGGTTCTTAAATGATATTTAAATATGTATTAAATATTCATTTTTTCTAAAAATTGTCTATGTTTATTTTTTAGAAACAGAAAAGTATCTTTATTTTTCTAATAATGAATTTAAAAAAATAATTAAAAGAAAAAAATATCAAGAAAATGAATTAAATAAATGCGTTGTTTAAACGCATAAAATGAATTGTTAAAAAATTGTTCATTATTTCCAAAAATTTAAATTTTGATTCTTTTAAATGCTTTTTGTGCATGACTTATTGTTACTTGATTATGAGCGATAAGAAAATGTGTAACTTTGAATTTGATAATTAATGTTGTTTCGGTCGTTTGAATTGTATTATGGAAACACGTTTGAATTGTTTAAAGTTTTTCAATCTTCATTTTACTATCTTTTCTCAAAGTTTTTTACATTGAAATTTCTGAGTATGTGTTTGTCAAAGATTTCAAAAATAAATTTGAATTTATCGTCGGAAGAAGTGTTGATGTATTTGGATCGAAATATCCTTCAGTCGTCATTGAACAGTCACCGGAATCGTTATTTAAATACAAAATTCGCTTTCATAGTCTAGTCATCGATATTATTGAAATTAAAAACTTTAAATCGTATGACATGGAAAGTTTTTGGTTATTTTCATCAGCATATTACTTGTGTTTTCTGTTACAATAGTAACTTGATTGATGCTCTTGTTCCTTTGAGGGTTTCGAGTTAAAGAAATTTTATAGTGAACTATTCTGAATTATCTGCTGTTTCTAAGTGAGAATGTTCTTTCTTAGTATGAAACCAATAGTTTATCACAATTAGGACTTTTAAGCTATAATAGTTTCAAAATTTGTCGTTTTGCTTGTCGCCTTAAAGATAACTCGAACATCTATAAAATTTCTGATGTTGATCAGTCTCCAAAAATTCGCTTCCCATGCTATTCTTGCTTCAAGTGGGTGGTAATTACCAATAATACTTGGCCATTCCCTTTGTCCCCAAGAGCTTCGCTTTTGTCTCATAAACCACCAAAAAATTGATTTTTGAACATAAGAAAGGGATAAATAAGAATATAGATTTAAATATAAATATGTTTTTCAACATTCATCATATGAGAGGTAAGTGTAAATTTTCGATTCGCTGAATAAGTTAATGTTTTAATTTAAAAATTTTACAAACAAATAATAATAAAAAACAGAGTTTAAAATCAAAAAATTTTAAAGTTAATATATTTCAGCTTTCAGTTTTAAAATAAAATTTTAAAAGAAATAATACAATAAATAAAAGTTTTTGCGTAAATTTATATACAAGCTGCTACAAAAGTTTTTTTACAAAATTAAATAGTTTTCTACAAATTGATTTTAAAATTAGATGTTATATAAGTGTAAAAAAATTGTTTTATTGTGTTTAGAATATTATTTTAAAAAATACAGAATAATAAACATTTTTAAAATTTTATAAGTTGATTGCGTGTTATTTAAATGAAATAAATTAATTTTATAGATAATAAAATTTTTAAAAGCATTCTAAAAATAATAAAAAAGTTCAAAAATATGTTATCGAATATAAGAAATTATTTTTAAAGTTTTTAAACATTCATTGGATTTTATTGAATGGAATAAATTAATTTTATTTGTCATAATTTTTAAAATGCAATTTAAAAATAATAAAAATTTGAAATAGTGAAAAGTAAAAAATAAGTTCTAAAATATATTAACCCTAAAATGCGCCGTGATTCATATTTGAATCAACCATATTTTACCTCCATATCTTTTAATCACGTGATATTCTTTGAGTGTTTACATACTGTGAACCAAAAACATTGTCTATGGAATGATAACTGCCCATAAAGTCATAGATGCAATATATTTTGTCAACAAAAATGACAGTTCAGTTTGTAATACTGGCCGCGTGTTTTATGATAATTAAAAAAATTGCGCATTGTAGGGTTAAATTATTTTGAAAGTAAAATAAAATTTATGAGGCGAGTTGAAAGTTTTAATTAACGAAAATTTGTTTGAAAATTGGGAGTTGTCATATTAATAAATTTTGGTGTTAAAAATGAATTCTATTGATGTTGCAACCACTTCTCATACATCATAACAAAGCTTTAATAAAATAAACTGTAATTTAATGAATGAATTATAATTTGTTTAAATAATATAGTTTTTGTAAATCGAAAAAATCATTTTGTTTTACAAGCTATCGTGGTTGTGAAAGCTATCAGTAATTTGAAGAAATGTAATGGTGGAGAAGACATCGAATGTTGGATCGACAGATCCGAGTTTGCCATCGAGGTGGACGGTTTAATGGAAAAAGAAGTGTCATGCTGTTGGACGGGCTGGCATACGACACGTGGAAGGGCTTATCTATGGATCAACAGAGACAGGGTGACAGATTGGACGTGTCAGCGGCCGAGATCAATCAGCTGACCGATCAATCAGGGGACCAGGATCCGATCGACGCGTTTTGTGTAATGGCATTTATTCTTAGTTTACCGAATCAATTAAAAAGAGAAGTGCATCTAAGATCGGACGTCGAATTCACTTTCAAGAGTGTGGTGAATTTTGCCAAAAAGATATTGCCTCACAACATCATCAAGAAGTGATTGCGACAACCAATAGTAAATTTCGATGTGTTGGTTGTAATCGACTTGGACACACGCAGAAGACGTGTAGAGTTAAAAACTTTAAATGCGGAGAAGTTGGACATATGTAAGCAAACTGTAACATGTCGGGAAACGACAGAGGGGAGGAGATCCCGGGTCCAACCTCTCCCCAGTGAATGGTGTTGGACCACATTTCACAGTAAGAGGGGACGGTGGTGTAACTAGTGCCAATAGTTACACCTATAAAAAGCCACAACGCCCCGAGGACAATTGTGTCAACAAGGCGGCCGTGAATCGCCTAAAAAATTCGCAATCGCCATTAATTTATTCATGTTCAACTGTTATTCCTAATTTATTGATTCATCAAGCGCTAATCGACGTGGAAATGATGAAGGTGATAATCGACACGGGAAGTAGTATCACTCTTATTAGAAGAGGTTACACAAAGTCAAGAATCGAAAGAGTTAGAAACATGAACCTGGTAGCGGTCGACGGTAGTCAGGTAAATATCCTGGGTAAAGTGCAACTACATGAGATGCTATTTGACGGTATTAATCTGGGGCCTATTGCAGCAATTGTGGTTGAAAGGCTGCAGCAGGTGTCGACATAATAGTGGGAAACGATGTTATTCTCAAACGTGGACTGACAATATGGGTAGACGGTGATGATGTTTGCATATAATTTGGTAGTAATTGAGCGAAATTGTAAGCTATTACTGCAGCAACTGGAGTGAAAAGAGGAAGACACTAGCTGATAAAAGAGGATGATTTTGAAGCTCAATTTGATGGAAGATATTGAAGCACACCTTGGAGATTTGTCGATGATCATCCGGTTGGGAGAACCTCATGTGTCAATTATGATATTCCAAATGAAGATAATGAGCCATTTCAATATGAAATGAATGAGTGGATAAACGAAGGTTTCCTAATAAAGTTGGATGAAAAGCGAGACGGGAAGATTCGTAACATGATACCTTTGATGGGAGTGCGGCAAGTCAAAGGCAAAAGGACACGAATACGACCGGTATTATACTACAGGCTACTGAACGAACAAATTCATAGCTATCCGGGCAACAGTTATGCTAGTTACCAGTCACGATTACAGGAGTGGAGAAAATTGGGACCCAACTGCGCAATAATGGATTTTAAAAGCCTTACCATTAAGTAAGGGTGGCTCCAGATTTTTGGAAATATCAGGCGGTTTGTGGAATGGCGAAGTGTATGTAATGACCAGGTTAGGGTTTGGTCTATCCATTGCGCCAAAAGTCATGTCAAGAATAGTTGAAACGATTATCAAGGAAGAGCAGACGATAACTGCTTCTGGGTATATTGATGACGTGTTCATTGCGGGAAGTTCATGTAATGTAGAGGATGTAGTAGGAATTTTTCGCCGGTTTGATTTGGAGTCTCAACCTATAGAACGGATTGACTTAGACAAAGATGTCAGGATGCTTGGACTGAATGTAAAAAGCAATTTGCAGTCGAGATGAGACCAAGAGCTCGTAACTAGGGAGCTTGAGAAATCAACAAGAAGAGAAGTACATGGAATCTTGGGGGAATGGATAGGCCATGTACCAGTTGCAGAATGGTTACGAGTTGCTTGTGCCTAAAATTCAGAGATTAACTTCAAAATACAAGATATGCTGGGATGAATTAATACCAAACAACATCAAAGAAAAAGTTAATGAAATTTGTCAAAGGCTGAGGATGGATGGAGATCCAGCAACATGTGAGTGGGTGATAAATTGCAATAATAAAGTTATCATGTGTGATATTAAATGAATTATTTAATAAAATATTGAATTTAAATAAAAAAGTGCTTGTTTAAATATTCAAAAAATTTTAGATTTTCAAATATATGTTTATGACTATTGAATTTAATTTTTAATTCTATTATATATATAACATGGCGACACGAGCAGAAAAAAAACAGCTTCATGGAGGAATTTCTGTTTAAAGAAAAGGAAGGTAAACCTTTTGTTTTTAAAAAAACATTCAGCGAACCAAACGAAAATTAGAGAACACGTGAAAAATGTGTTGGAATTCATCAAATTATTTACGTTTGGTGAAAACGAAAAAAAGGATGAATTGCAACTTTTCCAAAAATATTTTGATGATGAAATCAATAAAGAAATTAAAAGCGATCCATCATACGATTGTGGATCCGAAAATCTTGATGATTACATTCAACGAATGTTTAAATTATTAGAAACGAAGGAGTCAAATCGAGGAATTGATGAAATCTCGATTGAATATGGCACATTGTTTGACCAGGGTTCCAAAACAATGACTAAACAGGAAAGTTGAAGTAAACGCCATCGAAGCAAATCAGTATCCAAGTGTTGATGACATCAAGAAAATTCATGATATCTGTCACTTTAGAGTCGATAGGATGAGTGAACTGTTGAGGAAAAAATATGAAACTAATGTAGTAAAGTTGGATCAAGTTAAGGAAGTTATCAAGCAATGTGTTGAGTGTTGAAAGATCTGTCCAGTCCCACGAATTGAGTATCAACATTGGCAAATGTCAACTGACAAGCTATGGCACCAACTTTAGATGTGACTTATTTCAACGGTGTCGCGTATCCCACCACAGTGGATTCACCAACAAGATTTTGTATTTGGAGAAAGTTGCGTAGTGAATCCACCGAGGAAATTGGTTGGCATATAGATATTGTATGCTCTGAATTTGGACCGCCGAAACGTTTCTTTTCCGATAATAAGGCTATCTACCGACGTGCCACAGTGAGACGGTTGCTAGATAAATGGAGAGTCGAGCAAGGGTTCACCGCAGCCGATCAGTATCAAGGGAATGGGATGTGCGAGAGAAATCACCGCACATTAAGACAATGACTGCGAGATCTGCAAAGTCGATCAGCGAATGTGTGTTTTGGTACAGCAGTGCGATGAGTCACCCGGACGCGGGGCCCTATGAATTGATATTCCATGCCAAGTCTCAAGTGCCAATGATTCAAGATGAGGGTCAGATTGAATGCAAATTCATCTTGGAGTGCATTGGCATTTGTATTGCCTCCAGATTAGTCCGACTTACAGCTATCATTAAAAAGACTCATACTGGCCTCCATGGCTACCGTCAACAGCATCAAATGCTCATGCCAATCCGCTCTCGACAATCGATTAATCACATCATTGCTCGTGCAATTCCCAACCTGTTCCAATTGAATAAAAATCGAACCATTCGATGAAATCAAATTTCTCGGGATGAAAAACGATAAGTGAGAATATAAATGAGCAAACAAGCGGTTCATTGGAAGATTAGCTATGGTTCTGCGCATACTATGTTAACAGAACTGGAATAAAAAGAACTTAATCAGGTGATTTGTGCCAAAGTTTTTTACTCGAAGTATGAAAGGAGAGGACAGCTCTGGTAAACCTGACAATTTCTGAGCAACGGGGTTCTACTTTCCTTGACAATATTCAAGACAAAACCTCACTCCAAATGTATCTCTATGAAACCAGGAAAGAGTCCGTAGAGTAGCGTCGCGCAGATGAGAGGACCTCACTTATGTTGAAATCTAGAACATGCTTTTTTATACTCATATTTGAATAAAAAGACTGCGGAAAAAACTTTTAAAGTATATACGATATTAATAATAATACTATCAGATTTAAGTGATAAATTTTTAATAGTATCGTTAAATATGAATACTTTTCAAAATTTTATGTCTATTTGTTACTTAGGTAATCAATAATGATCATTTATTCTCTTTAAATTCATATTATACTTAGTCTGAATTTGCTCTTATCTGGGGAACATTCTTTTTTTTGATCCGATCGATCTCCTTGTTACCCAGAGAACCAGACATTGATAGTAGTGACGCACAGGGGTTGGTTTAATAAGAGATCGGAATCACTGTGCTGGGTCCATATTTAATGCATATTCGATACCACGATAGCAGCTCAAGTATCCTGATAGCAAAGTCTAACGTATTAATTAATTAAGAATTTTCACAAATTACAAATAAATACTATTTAGAACACTAATATGATTTCCAATACTTTTAAAAACATCTCAACTCGAATGGTCTTCATTACAGTTCTACACAAAACATTCGTAGTTAGACATTTTTTTGATTGATAAATTTAAACTGTATTTCTAAACCTCTAATTATTTGAGCAAATTTAATTTACAATTCCCTGTTAAAATATTTTAAAATTATTTTGAAAAATATTTTAATTCATCTTAATTACATATATTATTTATATATTGTAGTGCCCACAAATTCATAAAATTTAAATATCATTGAAATTTTGAATTAATAGATTAGCAATATCACAATTTGAGTGTAAATCTTTATTAACAACACAAACATTTTTCGTAGCAATTTCTGCTGGAAGTATCATTCTTGATAAATATTTTTTGTAGCTATATTCAATTCTTTAAATTAATAAATGAGATAAGAATAATAAATTACTTTTAATTTCTCAAAATTTTATTGGGTTAAGTAATTTTTAAAATAAACATTAGTTTTTAAAATATATTAAATTTAATAAGTTAAATCGTTTACTAAAAATATTATTAAAATTTATAATTATAAAACTTTTAATTAGTTAGTACTCAAACAATAATCTCATTAAATTAATTTAATTATATTTAAATAATTAATCAATAACATATCAATCCCATCTGAGTAGGAGAGTCACCAATCTAAACAGCATACAAACAACAAACTTAAAACATTCAGAATTTTCCCCCACAAATTTATTTAAATTTTTCCCCGCGGAATTCGACACCATGTTCTAGTCCAATTTAACTTTATCATTTTACAATACATAATTTGGTAGTTTCCTCGCAAATGATGATCGAAATAATTGGACGAACATTGTTACGGATAATAAAAATAAAAAATTGTAAATAAAATGCTTTTGTTTTATTAATAAAGATGTTTTTATCCAGCTTTTAAAATGTTGGAGTTGATTTAAATTATTTTAATGAAAATAAAGATTTGCCCGTCAGTCGAAGTTGGATTTTTATTATTGGTCGGAAATTCTGTACGATCGGCACTTACACACACACACGTA
>MQRK01154757.1:0-10104 GCA_001938485.1 Girardia tigrina | reverse complement strand
TTTTCAAGGACCCAAAAAAATCCCCTTTATCAACACCAAAAACAATACAATTGATAATATTGTTTTGATTTTAATTCATATCATACACTTTGCACTTGATTGGAACGAATGTTTTGATCGTCAGGATCAAACAGCATTTAAAACTGTTTTCGTAATGATCGATCACCTTCAGAATAAAATAATTATATTTTTTGACATTTTGAATGTTTTTCATTTTTCTTCGTTCAAAATGAATTATGTTTTAACACGTATTTTTTTCTACTTTTTCTCACACAAATAAAAAAATGAGACACCAAAAGTTATATTTACAAAAATCAATTTTAATATTTTTTAAAAATATCAACAAAAAGACAAAGAGACAACATACAATTCAACGACTTGTTTCTCTAATGTCAAATCAGTTAGTCATTTTTTTCTGGCGCAAAAACTAATTACAGTGATCGCTCTCTAAATTTTCTCGTGTTCACATTCAAGAGATGGAATATATATTTTTATCATGTATTTTGGTGCTGTTCTATTAAGGGAGTGTTACGCTGAAGTGGATCTATACTATTGGAATGCTCAAGTAGACTGAAGAGGCTTTCATATTCACGGAAATTGTTGATGTGCCTTCACACTTATTCCACGAGGCTAAGTATTGCAACATGTCGTGGAGAAAATCGGTCAGTTGAACATAATATTTACCGTTGCCTGATGGAGATTGAGTGACATAGTGTGGGCTGCCATTTGTCCCAATCGTGTCCACATATTGTTGTTAAATGTGTTGTCAAAGCCGAATGAACAAGTGCCAATACAGAAGAATGAGGTTGTTTCCTATACAAACATCATTTAGTTCAAAATTTCAAAAAAATATACATCATCATTTAGTTTAACAAATCATTATTTTTATATTTTTTGTTCGACATTTTTTAATACATTTATCAATTAGTTTGTTCCGTTGGTTTAGATTCACTTCCCTTTTTATAATTAGCACTAAAATTTTCTAATAATAACATTTTATTAATGATAAAATTTTATTGGCGATAAATGTTTAATTTTTTTGTTGAATTTAATAATAGTGTAAATTTATAGATGTTAAAAATTAATTGAATATTGAAATTTATTAATTGTGATATTTTAATGTACGATGATTTTTTTTCTTATTATATGTGCAAAAAGATTGACAACCGGATGCGTGATAAAATGCGGTCACTACATGGAGCGTTCAATTGTATTAAAAAACCAATTATTTATGTAACATTGGGTATTAGAAAACTTTAATATAATTATTTACTTTTAAAACACAAATCTTAAATCGTTAATATGACTCCAATTAATCAGTAAGGACTTCCAAAACATAAATATATAGACAATGAACACAAATTCTTTTATGAAACTTTATTTCAAATAACAAAAATTAACAAGTCAAAATATAATTCAATTCTTGATGACAGAACACAAATCAATATTTCGTTCGAGTTAACAGATTACAGTTAAGACTGTGAATCTCCCAAAACGAACGATGATTTATTTAAAACTTTAAATTCAAAAACCTTTTTCTTCCATACGGGATACTTATGGTTTCTTTAATAAAACAATATTTTTAAAAGGATAAAATAAAAAATAAAATAAATTTGGTATTCACTTTACTTGTTTACGTGAACTCTTCTTAGGCGAATTTTTCAGCAAATATTTTTCGGCAAACTAAAACTAAATTTGTTGCTGTTTATATAGTAATTTTTATCAGCCTTGAAAATTGATAAAGTAAAACAAAGACTAAAATATTTATAATTTTGAATTCCAAGTTTTGTTAAACTAAATATTATTTTATTTGAAATTAATAATTTTACCAAAAGAATTATTTAAAATTTGTTCCTATATAAAATTTTATCAAAAGTGTTTACATGTATTTTTCGAAACCCTAACACAAGTTTTGTACAAAATTGTCATAAAATTTCCAAAATGTTATTATTATATAATTTTCAAAACTTTGCAGAATATTGAAACTATCATTGTTATAAAATCACGATAATAAAGCCACTAAGTAAATATCATTTGGAAATGGAAAAAGTAAATCATACATGTAATTCCAAGTATTAAGAGAGCAATTGAGAGCAGCTGGATATAAATAATATGATTGTCCATTCAGTTCAATACAAATGTTTTCATGAATTTTCTGCAAAATTTTAAATAAATATACAATAAAAGTTTTGATTCGGTTATCAGAGAATTGAGCTTATGTTTGGAGCATGTATGATATTCTTAGGCTTTTTGAAAGACATAATTTAAAATTCTAAATTGGGAAACTGTATATTTATAAAATTGTAAAACTGTAAAATTTGAAATTGTGAGAAACAATATTTATATTAAAATTTTAATGTAATCATATTTATATTACTCAATATTTATTAATAAAGGTTTGCAAATAGAAAATAATGTTCCACCGATATTTGTTTTAAACGCAGAAATTGAAATAAAATTTTGGAATTGTCTAATCTTCATCTTGAGTTTGATTCCGATACGGGTTCGTCACACATGTTCAAACCTAACGCATAAAAATACTGTTTCAATCACAATCAGAAGTTTGATATAAATGCATTTATAAACATTGTGTTTTTCTAATATCAAATAATAAAAATATATAATATATACAATATACGATATTTTGCGTCTTATGTTACTTTACATCATCATCACCAAGAATTTCCAATTTAGAAGAATCATTTAAAATTTTAAACCAAAAAATATTATAAAATTTAAATTTAATGAAGTAATAAGAATAGTTTCAACTGTCATATGACCAGCTTGTTTGTTCGGTTTTCGTTTTTTAAATTTCATAGATAAACTTTACATCTATGTGGCGGGGACAGAGCGACGCTACGTTTTTTATTTTGATGAAACTTCTTTAGATGAGTTTAGTACATGAGTTAATAAAATTTAATTTATCAATATAAACCAAAGCTAATGATCCAATTATTCATACTGAAAGAGGAAAATCTTGTCTATTATTGTAGCAGTATAGTAACCCTTTGTTTGTAATCTTTTTTCTCACATTTCAAAGTACCTTAAACAAAACTACATTTGGATGACCGGAAATGACGCCCTGAATAAATTTATTGCTATTTTCAAAAATATATCGAGACAACGATTAAGTGATAACTTTATAAAGTTGTTATTATCATTCGGCTTACATCCCTACTCGTTTATTAGATATTAACCTGAACAGACTTCTACTTAACAGACAAAACATGAAAAAAATCAGTAAAAGTGCTTTCAAAACCTTTATTTGTTCTTGTTTTAAATGCAATTTTAAAAATGTAAATCCATAACACTGACTACTTTATCATGGGAAATGTAAATGGCGTTAAGAAAAAATGTTCAATAATTTTTGTCCAGCAGGGAATGAATAACGTGGGAGAAGTTGTCTCAAACATAAAATAATATTGATTCTAGACCAAGGTTAGTTAACTTTTTCATACCTACCACTCACTTTTCAACTCGATTGGTAGTAAAATATTCTTACCGCCCACCTGTTCTATAGTATTCATAATTATTAAAGTACCAAGGTTTTAAACTATCTATTAAGTGGATTGAGGAAGATTAAAGCATACAAATACCATATTTTAGTACACTAGAAAAATATGTATGACAACTTATTCATCATATTAAAGAACCTTATATACACAGTATCACACCTATATGGAAATATTTTTTCTATTATTCCCTTAAAGACATGCATTATGGATTTTATGCTAAGCTAATTCCAAACATGCATAAGACAATAACGAAATTCGTAGTACATTTCATATTAAGTTTCTGTAAGTTATTTATTTTATTAAACTGCAGCAATGTAAAATGATTTTAAGTATTAGTGTAAAAATATAATAGCAAACGATATGGTTTTAACTCTTTTTGTGTGATTTTTAGTAAAAATTCATATTTATATGAATACAAAGAATCAATAAATACATGTACCAACAATAAGTTGAGCAATAAATACAAGAGAAAATAATCTGCACGCACTATTCAAGTCTTTTTCTGGCTTAAAATCTTTGTATATCAAAACCCAACGTACATATGAACAGCTAGAAATCGAATATGCCTAATAAATAAAGATGTTCTTAAATAATAATTTCAACAAAATATTGTTTTAAAAAAGCAATTATATTTGAACTAACAGAAAAAATCTTTTTCTATCGGAAAAAAACCAACCGTTTGAGCGGTATGGAAAAGGTTGACTATCACTGTTCTAGACAATGCTACCGGCCATCCAACAACTCTAAATATTGTTGACGACCATGTAAAAGTAATTTTAACACCCAACACAACTTACATTCTGCATATAGTCATTAATATTGCACAAGTACCATCATTCACGGACGCTTGTTAAATACTTTGGCAAGGTCGAGAAATTCAGGAAAAGTTTTTCTAGTTTATAGATTGGTATGAATTAAAATTATTTTTTATTTTGTTATCTTTATTTCGTTTTGTTTTTAAAATGAATGTTTTTATATTCTTGTTCTGAACAGTTTCAAATAAAAATATATTTCTTTTTTACATTCCTTTTGCTTTTGTACCTATTTATCTGCCAGTATAGGGACGCTTTATTTTAGTTAAGATACGCTACATATAAAAATACGATTTTGATAAACGCGGTTTTAATTTCCGACGTGTTCTTGAGGAACTATTAACCGCGTTAAACGGACACTGCCTACATCTTGAATTAAATAGACATAAACAACAACCTTACGTTTAAATTTACTTGCAAACCAGTTGAAATATTCATATCCAATTTAAACTATAGAAACATAATATTGTATAGTACGAATTTCTATAAAATAATAATTTATTTGATTTTAGAAAATGTCAAATAACAAAATCATTATGGAATTCCTTCAAGCGTAACACGATCAAGAGCCATTGGAACAGCCTAATCAAGACGAGAATCAGAATCTGCCATTTTCAGATATTATTATGTACTTTTAATAGGAAAGTCACTCACTATTTCATATTAAAACTTGTTCGTGAATTTAAAAACAATAATTCGATTTTACCGACGATATATAACATTTTTCTGGATCTCATCTATGGTCATCATAATCAGGATGATAAAAATTGCCTTCAGACAATTCAATCGATTTCATTAATTATGCCTTTGTCTCTATTTGCGTGCCTTTCCATGTGCTCGACAATCGGAGACTTTGAATTAATATGGAGGAACGGTTTCCGAAGATCCAATTAGGGTGTCCTAAAAGTTCCCGGTCAAGAATGAAAAATACAATTTTTTGTGCAAGAATTTATTTTAAATAAATAACAATTAATCCCTCATTTTCGACTACTTTCTGCCAGCGATCTGCAAGCTTTCGGATTTGGTCAAAGTACCATTCAGGCTGCTTTGAATTGAAGAACTCTTGACATGCTTGTTCAACTTCATCGAATGTTTCAAATCGGCGGCCTTTCAAGAAATGTTGCATGGATCGGAAGAGGCCATAATTGGATAGAGCGTAATCAGCGCTGTAAGTAGGATTTCGACTCCATCTAACTCTTGGAACCTGTCCGTGGTCTTCTTGGTAGTATGCGGCTTGGCATTGTCTTGCTGAAGCAGTGCACGTTTTCGGTTGATTAAGGCATGGTACTCTCCTTGAGCTTCTCGTACACACGGTCCAGCTGTTGACAATAGAGCTCTGCATTGATGGTCTGACCGTTCTGAACCAACTCAAAGTGCATGACTCCCTCAAAGTTCCACCAGACGCACAACATGATTTTCAAGCCAAATCGATCTTGTTGCTTGACCCGATGGAATTAATCGCTTGTCTCAGTTGTGGTTGACCAAGTAGACTCACTTCTCTTCCGAAGTCACAATTCGTTTCCAAATGCGTTCATACCGTGGATTCTGTAGCAGTTGTCGGCATATTTGGACTCTTTTATCGGCTTGTGCTTTGGTGAGTTCGTGTGGATCTTGACGCGGTTTCTTGTGCACAAAATCGAGCTGCTTCAAATGCCAATGTATGGTTGAATTGCCAACCCAAAGCTTAAATGCCAAATCGCAAGTGCTTGACGAATACTTTTCCGACCGTTTGTGTACCTTCAACTTTGCAAATTGCCCTGGCAGCATCTCGTGTTGTCAAGCCTTTCTTCCTATAGTGACGCAGCAACACACGGATTTCAAGTTTTGTAATTTCGTAGTCCATATAATGCTATAGATAAATGAATATATATATATATCGAATAAATAATGCCAAAAAGAAATTTGAAAAAAAATGTTCTTTCATTATTGATTGGGCACTTTTAGGACAACCTAATAAAAAACATATTATAAGGTTAGAAATTCTTTATACATTTTATATTCGGAATGTAATCATACAAATATCGATACATAGTATTTGTTAATTGGATTTTAAATATTATTATTAATAATAGTTATGAATTAAGAGAATGACTTAAATGAAAGAAAGCAATTCGTAACAATTAACAAAGCCCTATTAAATCTTTTCAAACGATACAAGTATAATAAAACAGTCGACGAGCTCGAAGAATTAACAGGACTGGGTAAAAGTGCGGTCTATGAAGACATCAAGCGCATAGACGAATAGAAATCCAAAGATCCCACATTTTCAGATTGTTACAAAAAAAGCAGCTAGACCCTCTAAAGATAAAACTGAGTTTCATACTAACAATAGATCAATTATGGGCAATGACAATACTCTTACCCAGGTGGGTTGCGTGAAGAAGCTAGAAAGGAAAATATGTAAATCCTAAATATGCCAAGAATTTAAGAAAGCCGGTCTTACGAGAAAAAGACTGAAAAAAAGATAAAACTTTAGCAGAGGCGCATATTCAATCAAGACGGCAGTTTGCCGCTACAATACTAGGTAATCGTAACTTTGAATTGGTTTTTTCGGACGATTCTGGTTTTAACCTACACACGAGCATTAACTATGAATATAACCTGGCAAACAGAGACGCTATAATTTATCAACCACGTTCAAGGGGACACAATATATCATTGTGTGCACTTATAGGTATAAATGGCGTATTGCATAGTAAAATTGTTTCCGGTTCTTTCAATTCCGCTTTCTTCCACGAATTTTTAAATGATACATTCAATAATAATACAAATAACTACCAGGACCATTATAGTAATGTATAATGTACGGTTCCATCACTCAGAAATCATAAATAATTTAATGATAGAAAAAAATATTCAATGCATATATCTACCATCTTATTCACCTGACCTTGATCCAATTGAAAACGTTTTTGTGAAAATCAAATCGGATCTTAACAAAATCAAACCAAGAGCTACATTGCAGACACAGCTCAGTGAGAATATCAGGAGAGTGATAGACGGTATTGAAGGTATTGCAGACACAGCTCAGTGAGAATATCAGGAGAGTGATAGACGGTATTGAAGGTATTGCAGACACAGCTCAGTGAGAATATCAGGAGAGTGATAGACGGTATTGAAGGTCGTATAGTTAATCGACAAGAAAATTAAAGTATTCAACTATTATTTTTTGTAACTCTAATTTTTTATTTTTAGTAGTGTTTAGAACTCTTTTTGTTCATTGTGTATTCAAAACATTTGATTTCTAAAATTCCCATAATTATTTGTAAGAAATGTTTTATAAAAATTGAAATAAATTATTCGGATTTTTCTTTTTAATTTTGTGTTTATTTTTGAAATCTTTCCGTTTATTTATGAAATATGACGTTATTTCTAGAATAAATTACTAATGTTAAAAATTGATTACTTCATTTTTCTATCTTGTTCTTAGATATATTTTTAAAATAATCAAAATATTTTTTTATTATTTAGTTATTAATTGCTATTTTGTGTAATTAATTGGAAGAATAAGATTAGGAAGCATAATGAGTCAATTGTTTACAAAAAGTGGCAATTATCTCTCACAAGTTCCAATTAAATGTTTCAGTTGTCAGTAGTATACTCGGAAAAAATATTTTTATTTTATAAATATAATAAAAATTAAGTTATTTTATTAATTTATTACCATACTGATTATTATTATTATATTTATTATTACTTTATGATTAAACTAAATTGAAAGAATTGGTGAACATATAATATTTTAGATGGAAATATTTCCACAAAATAGAAAATATAATTGTAAACATTTTATTTATATATTTAATTCCAAATACAATCAGTGAATTGTTATAATTGTTAGATTTAAAAAAAATTATTCTGTCACTTGAGAAATTGTTTTGCTGATCGATTGGGCATTTTATTCATTGAGACAGCGGTGTTGAGGAATGACCAAATATAATATAATCGAATCTTGCTTTACTTGATTTTTCGCAATTTTATTGACCCAAAAAAATATGCTTTTAGTATTGTAAATATAACAAGAATATCTTATTTTTTGAACATTAATTCAAACTGGATTTTATATAAAAAAGTGGCTGATTAAGTAAGGGACCCCTCTCCGAGAGGATATAAGTTAAAGTACCTTCTCTGAGTTTTCAATGAATAGACCCAAATTGTTCCCAAAATAGAAGTTCGTGAGACTTTATTGGGACTTGGGATTCTATTTGGATAGCAAAAATATAAAAATAAAATATATTTTCTAAACATTTTTTTTCATTTTTCCTATTGTACAATAATGTTGCATATGATATAATTTTCGGAATGTTTTTTCAATCCCCTAAATATGATCATAGATACCAAGATTATGTTTTCTAATAGTGTGGCGACTTTTTGCGGCGGCCAGTGTCAGTACCATCATGATCTTCGATCCTGCACAGTAAAATATGAAATCTCTCGTCATGTCCATATGACAAGTTGCTTCATGCACAAAATAAAGATGCGATCAGAGTCCTTCCAACTCTGGTAGTAAGACCTTGAGATATACACCGCTTACCTAACTTGTTTAGAATCTTCTTTGATCATCTTTTAACAAATTTACGAGACGTTATAACATGCCGTTTGGTTCATCTAAACAAAATTTTGTTAATTATCTTGAAATATGGTGGTAACAGACCACCAAAACTCAGGAAAAGGTATTATTTTGAAGTATTTTATAGGTCGCTGATCGTTTTTTTGTTCTTTCTTTTTTTTCTTTAACTCCAAGATAAAATGATAGATTTGTTACTTTTAGATTTGATAGATTTGTTACTTTTACACTATTTATATTTGAACTTCAAATCCCTGCCCTGCCAAATCAAATTCAAATCGACATTTATCTTTGTGATGGATTCTGTGAAATGAAAATTAATAAAAAAACTAATGCAAAAAAATTTGGTTTTACTGTAAAAATTACATGATGCATGAAATGAAATTATTCAAATCGGTGTAATTTCCTCTGAGCTAAAATAAAGAAATTATTATTTGTGTGATTTCGTATCTGTTTATTCTCTTCCACCATTTTCTCACCGTCAATAATGTCTACCGCTATAAATTACAATGTTCTGAATCAATCCGATCGAGCTCAATGCCACCACACTTAAACCTGCGGTGCACTGCTGGCAGACGTTGTCCCACGGACGAGGCGATCCGGTGTTATGAGAACGGACCGAGTAAACTGCTCACTATTCTGAGCAGTACCTATCGCTTCAAAGTTGGCGATGCACGAAGATAAACTGGCAGAACCGGCCACGATATCGATCCGAGGCGACTGATCGACCGACGAGCTCTCACTAAACGGGGTTTCGTGCCGGCATTGATGCGGTTGGTGACTTTCTTCGATCAAGGGAAGTCGGCCGTTACAGATCTATCCGATGGCCGTCACTTCAATCTTTATTTCAAATGACAATCTCTGATCTTTCTTTTGCTCTGTGCTTGTATATATTTGATATGAGAGATTATAAATAATTAATATAATTCAAACAAATTAAATAACTTAAAATAAAAAAATAATATTTACAATTTAAATATTTAGAAGTATTTCTGTTGAGAATCCTGAAAAAAAACGTCTTTGTTCGGGTTATTATTGTTGTTATTATTGTTGCGGTTGATGAGTCATTTTGACTCATTAGAGAGAATGAAACCGATTTTTCTGTGTTGGATTGGCAGTATGTATACCTTGAGAGCCGAACCAAGTTTTGAATTGTAAAACTCTTTTTTATGATACGAACAAATTTGTATTTGGCATTGGAAAAAAACGA
>MQRK01154730.1:0-13530 GCA_001938485.1 Girardia tigrina | reverse complement strand
AAAAGTGCAAAAATTGATACATAAAATTTTTTTTAAAGTACAAGTGTCAAAAATCGATATCATGTGTTTGATGCACATTTTGATTCTTCTTCTGAATATGCAATTAGAGTTTTCATATATTGATTATTTTTCCCTATAATTGGTATAATGTGTAAATTTACAAAAAGTACACATCGATTTTAGATGCACAAGGAAGCAGAAGTGTTTTCATTAAAAAGGTCGAATCTTTCGTTGTGTTTAAGATATCTTAATCAAACGTTGTGAGTATAATATTCTACTTAATTAGCACCTTGGTTGTTGATTTCATTAAAATCAGATTGATAGTTGCTGAGTTTTCACCGAAAAACGAAGTGTCCCAACTAATTTGCATGGTAGTTTACTAAAGTTATTATTCGGGAAATTGAAATGATTCACAACGCTTTGAATGCTCTAGCTACTTATGATCGAGATCGTGTAACCATACTCACGTAAATATTCGGAATTTAATGATGCTTTAACTATGCACAAATCGATAAATTGTTCTAGTTTTCTATGTTTCTATAATATATATTTTTTTAATGGATTAAGGAAAATTCCTTTTAAACCAATTTGACAATTGAGATATCCTTCTGAAAACATAACTAAAACATTTGATGCCAACCTTTAACAAATTTGTTTATGAAACTTTAATATTGGTTTAATATTTATTTGTTTTAATTTTTCTTTGACAACATTTATATTCGGAACATAAGGCAGTTCGGATGAGATATGACTCGTTATTAATTTAAATTTATTTAAACACTCGTATCATTAGCCAATAAAATAGTTAATCAACAACAAAATTTTATTTCAATCAATGCACTGTCAATAACTCGTGACAATCATGTGAACCGTACTCGGTTCGTCTATATTAGTAATTCGTATTCTGGATTCTCTACACTTCAGCTTTCAAACAAATATTTCTCCCAAATTCATGGTTATCTCTCGCGCTGCCAAACAGATCGTTCGTATCTCATTCTCGAAATCACTTCTTGTAGTCCTAAAGAGGACCAATACTCATTCGTTCCTAGCTCTTTACGCGTCTCACGCTTTTCTCGTACTCTTTGTGTCAATAACTGGCTTTATACAACTTTATCTCATCATTTATTCGAATACCATTCATAACTTCGTTTCAGCCGTTTATTCGTATACCGTTCCATTAATATTCGTTTAAGCATTTCAGAAATATAATTCCGTAGCACCAACGATTCAATAATCAAATGCAAAGTTATAAAAGATAAAGATTAATTATTACTACTTAATAAAAGGAAATCATTATTACTTTATAAATTGCACATTACAAAAGTAGATTACGACGTAAATTAGAAGTTAATTAAATTCATCAGGTTAACATGCTCACGAAAAATAAACTTTAATTACAAATTAATTTAATGAAATTAAGAAATATCAGTAAAATAATAAACCAGTGATAAAATTGATAGTTATGATATATACAGTGACAAAGTTATTATCAAATTAACTTATCCATTAACGCTACATATTTCCATAAATCTGTTATATATATTATTTACAAGACCGATGTACGACTCAATTACACATCGGGGTCCAAGGATCACCCCTCCTGATCCCTTGGACACAGAAGAGAACTGTGTTCGCACCCTCGTCCACTGGACCGTTTATCCCGTGGTTCATGACAGTTTGACTCGATTTAACTTGACAAACTCGATTTATTAATATGATGTACGTTTAAAGAATGAACAAGATTATACGCTCGAAAAATTTTTTATTGATGATATTCCAAATTATATAATGAAATAAACAAGAAGATAACATAAAACATTCTTTAAAAATTCAAAATCAATGAAAATGACTAAAATGAGATTACTGATTCGCCTCAAAGAAAATTTAATCAACACAAATAGATAAAATATAATAATGATTGATAAGACCAAATTAAATCAAAATGAATAAATCAAAATCAATATTAATAAATAAAAGAAATGATGACAAAATTAAATACTTCAATAACTAAATAATACGGTACCTCCAATAATAATATCGTCAAAATCGTCTCGCAAATCAATTAAGTAACTTCGCAATGATTGGGGTAAATTTGCAAAATATTATCGACCGAAATTGAATTAAATAATAGAATTTAAATAATATTGTAGAGTGTGCAAATAATATTGTGCTGATGCACAATTAAAGTTTTTAAAATGTTGTCGCTGGTTAAAATTTTCAAAACGACGGGGCGCTGTTGTACAAACCGGTATGTATTTTTTACCCTCCGTATGTATGTTTTACTTGCTGCACTCGGTTATACTGTACAAAGTTGATAACGAGGCAGTTTACGACAGCGGATTTCGAATCGAATCGACAGGTAATTATTATGAAAAAATTATTATGAAAAACAGTTATGATTATAATTATAGGGTGGAGAGGGGACCGTCGTCTCTCCGTAATATGCAGCTGCGGAATCGTCAATCAGTGTTTTCCGAGACTCGCGATGTTTATGCCCGCCGACAGACTGAAGTAGGTGAGGGACTACTGTAGTTCGGTAATTTTCTTTATCTCGCTGTTATATGTTTATGGGATTTTTCTTTAGGTTTTGCCGATGTTTATTTATAAAATTTCGTCTATCTAAAATGGGGTTGTTTCATCGTGACTAACAGGTTCTTAATTTATTTTTCTTAATTAATTTAACTCTGTTTTATTGTTTTAGTTTTTTTTCAAAGGTCCACCAAAGGGTTCACCAGACGTTTCTCAGGTCTACTCGGGGCATCGTATTCGATTTTCCGACCTTTATCGCTTTAGGGTGAGTTTTTATAGTCTCTTGGAAATTTTGATTTTAATTAATTCACTTTTCAGCTTGCGATCAATCCGAAGGTTCTTCTGATACATGGAAAAAGGGGTAATAGACCTCTCAATTTCAGCTGTCGCTTCGCACGTCCCTGGGGCCTACTTACAACTATTGGTTTATAGTCAAGCTAGACTATATCCAACTTACGCTCTCCTCAAAGGCTCCAGGCATGTGGGGTGACGGCGTTATTGGGGAGTTCAGGATCCCGAACGTAACAAATGTGCAGAGTGAAACATCAAATCACATCAATATATTTTAATTGATATAAATAAATTAATCCACGAGTTACGTAAAAGATATAAAAAAGATACTTTGCAAACCTCACACAGAAGACCTGAATATGCCTGTGAAGGTGAAAATGTTGTCAAAATAAATCTTATATCGATAAAAAGCGCTTTTGTTATTTAATTTTGAAATGTTTAAACGAGCAACACATTAATAAAATAATAAAACATGTCAATAAATAGTAAAAGCAAAGAAAATTGAAAATCGAAAAATGTATTATCACTGAAATATAAAAACTTGGATTGTTACTGTTAAAAGAAAATTAAAACAAATCATACCAAAATGAAAAGCATCAAATAAAAATTAAACAGATAAACCCGAATTAATAAATAAATGAATAAAATAAAAACAAAATACAGAAATAAATAAAACCATGAGAGCGGTCGCCCCGGCCATTTGTCCCGTACCTTTCAAAGTGTTTAGTCAGGATTCATTGTCGTTCAGTAGTGGGAAATGACAATTTCTAAGGGTAGAATGTTTGAGTGCGTCTGCTGCGATTTTGATTGTCTTTTTATACAATTGTCGTCGTATGGTTCAACCGAGAATTCCAGGTAGTCAATACAGCGTCTGAACACGTTCTTGCAATTGATTGTGTTTTATGTTACCTGCCTTGCATAGGGCTTAATTACTTATTGCCCTTGCAAAACTGTTATTATTTCATATGTAATCTGGATTCTATTTTAGAGCGGATTGAATTCTGCGGGAGTGCTCTAAAAGACTTATTGTAGTCTTCGAGTTAATGTGCAAAAGGGTATAAATAGCGTTTAGCTAAATGAAATAAAGTAATAACATGTCTGTGATGCTCTTAGATGTCCGGGGCCACTCGCGCGCTACAATAACAGTACCAGCGAGTTTTATTCCTAGCTAGAGATGGCAGGGTAACATGCTGAATCACTGTCGTGTCAGGAATAGAGGATTGAAATTATCCCACTTGAACGAGGAATTCCTAGTAAGCGCAAGTCACTAGCTTGTACTGATTACGTCCCTGCACTTCGTACACACCGCCCCTCGCTACTACTGATTGTCATGATTGAGATGTTTTGATTCTAATTTTAGAATCATGTGATTCTTCTATTAGCGCGTGGAATGACTAGTAGGTTATTTTTAATTTGTCTTTGTTTGGAGACTAACTTTTCTAATAATTGTAGGGGTTCATCTCAATATGATCAGGGGGATTATCGCGGGCTCCAAACTTGAATTCAGATTACTCATGTCACAAGTTATCTTGGGAAGGTTGAATCGTCCCCATAGTCAGAAGGGAAGCTTCAGAAAATAATTTATTAGTTTTGAGGAATTCCAAATGTGTTATAATGTTTGTGTTGTCTGAGAATGATGGTGACCTCTTTCGAAAGGGTGATGAAACGGGACTACGAGAGCACAGTCAAAAATGGGTCTTTTTCCGGATAATTCATTTGTTAATTAAATACACAATTTTGAATTTTACCGTTTTCTTTTTTGATTAAACGGAAATTCATAGTCAAGAGTCATTTTGGCATTTTAAGGTTTGTGGTTAAAGTATAGTTGAGATTCGAACGCAACAAGTAACTAAATTTAATAGTCGCCCTACTCCACTTTTAAAATATCGAAATTATCTGATTTTAATACGGATCTCCTAGACCAAACAATACTATCGCTGTTACATATTTTTACTGCACTGACACAGGATCAAGGAATTACTCTTCAGCTAAACTTTTTTGAATTAATTGAAAGCAAGTAATTAAAATGCATTTAATTGTCAAAGTTCAAATTTAAATTAAAAAAAAGCTCTTTATTTTGTATTAAATACAAATTCATACGTCCACAATTTAAATTTATTGATTTCTTTTCAAATGTAAATCCGAATTGTATTTGTTTAAACTAATCAATTTCAAAGTCACACATAAAACATGCACCATTTGATTTCAATTTCTCTGGTACTTTTCTACCAATTATTTCAGACGAAATCTCGTAATGGAGAATCGGAATGTTTGTTTTCTTTCTTAATTGTATTTTTTGACAATCTACCAATACACGCGTGTGTGTATTTCCAGATAGATTATATTATAATAAGTTTTGGAATAATGATGTAATTATTTTCCCCAATGACACAATGAAATGTAATCCTTTCGATAATTCCGACATACTTTGCCAATGGACTCTCAAAGATCATCGATCTGAAGAACATCATTTCATCGATTACATTTTCGTGAAGTAAAACGAGTGCAATTTGTGTGTCTAGTGTCGTTAATTGACGTGTAGAGATAGAGAATGCATATTCGAGGCTCACCAATGGCTTATTGACAATGGTCTGCAGTCGGACAGAGTCGTCTGCAGTTTCGTTGGCAATCGCCAAAGAGAATCATGGTTAATTGATATTCAAATGCGCTTCCAATTGAGCCAATGTCAGTGGGAATAATTGAATGAATGCGATTTTATTAATTTAAATATTTAAATAAATTGAAAACAACAATGACAATTTTTAAATAAAAAAACAGGTTTCACTATTTCAAAATGTATTTTTATATATATGTCGACTGTTTCCGTCATCTTCAGATCACTGCTTATAAATGTTATACTGAATTTGTGTAATTGCCGAATTGATGCACTAGTTAATTTTTGCCGAATTCATTAACTATATGAAGAAATTTCATTTTAATATGAAAATTTCTCAATTAAAAATGAAAGATTATAAATGTAATATGAAAAATTATGAAATTAATATTAAAAATTCTGCATGTAATTTAATGAATTACAGTAAACTCCAGATTATCAGGGCTAATGGTGGGGAGAGGCGGCACGGATAATCGAAACACACGAATAATCCGCAAAATAATAATACAAAATATTATACAAAGTATTATACAAAAACAATGAAAATACATTCAATGCTTTATTAAAAAAATCGGTAATTTTGGTTTGTTTAAGTGAATTCCCCAATGACTTTTTAATATCATCTCGAATTTTTCTTAAAGATATTACATCGTTATAGTTGAGGCATCATTGATCAACGTATTCTAGTAAAGTATTGACAGAAGTCAGTGCTTTGTCGTGACTAATATGATTTGTAATATATTCTACTTCACTTTCTGTCTCACTTTCATTTTCATTTGGTTTTGAAATTAGATTTGAAATAATATTCGTGTCACTTTGTATCTGGAATCTTGGATCAGATTAATCAAATTCCTTTCATTTCTCAATATTTTGGTCATCAACATTTTCAAGCCATTTATATTTTTCATTAGTTGACATAATTCTGAAATTTTACATATCTCAGCTTCGATAGAGTCCGAAGCACTACTTTCTACATTTGACAAAATTTTCAACCTCGATCAAACTAGTGTTATTGGCTTAATTTTGTTCCAAGATTTAACAGCTCCATATATTGCATCAAACATTGTTATTTTTTCCATAAATTCATTAAATTGTCATTCTCGCTGCAGAAGCTTCTAAGGAGATCATTGCGGTAATGACGTTTCATTAAAGAGATAACTCCTTGATCCATAGGTTGAATTAAAGATATTACATTAAGTAGTTAAAAATTTGCTGCTATAAGGTCATCGTCTGTTTTCAGTATGATTTCACTTGGATGACAAGGAGCATTATCTAATAACAGTACTGCCTTTTGTGGAAATCCTTTATTTTTTTAAAAAACTCGAATTTCTGGGACCTATTTATTTTTAAACCAATGTTCAAAGATCCTTTTTCCATCCATGCTCCTTTTTGATTGTAGTAGTCAACAGGAAGATTCGTTATTTATGTTTCTTTAAATGATCTTGGCTTTTTTGCTTTTCCAATCACGAGAAGTTTCATTTCATAGGTTCCGGATGCGTTGCCAACCAACTCCGTATTCTTCCGAAAGTTTCGATGTGGATTTAACCCTTTCATTCATTTCATTTAACTGAAGTTTTTGTTTCACAGTCAATACGACTCTTGCGATTATTTACAATTGTGACATGGTATTTTTCTAAAATAATTTAAAATTAAATAATGTTCATTTTGAATTATAATTAAAATTTTAATTATCATAAGGTATTTAAAACTTAAAAAACCTAAAAAAACCTATACCCATAGCAAATCCTAAAATAAACAGATGTGTATTTATTTTAACAATAATGCATTTTCTAAATATTATCCACAGATAATCCACAAACCGGATAATCGGGAATTTACTGCATGTATTTAAAATGAAAAACTATCTATTAGTTATGAAAAAAATCTCGGTTTAATATGCAAAATAAACTCCAAGTCTAAAATTTTTATTCGTAATTATGACAACTTCTTCCTGGGTGGCAAGCAGAATTGCAAACCTATATATTTTTAAAGCATTTGCACTTATTTTTTGTATATAAAAAATTTTGGTAACCTATATTAAATTGATAATATTTCATATTAAATACATATTTTTCCATATTAAATGCAGCATTTTTAATATAAATTTCGTAATTGAAGTACAAAATATTTTAAAAAATTACCAGGTTCGTGAATTCGGCAAAAATTTGCTTAATTCACAAATTCGGCATAACATATGAAATTGGGGATTGCATAATCCATTATGTAACATTAATATAAAATTCTTATCTATTTGATTTATGAGTGGCGTTTGAACATAAATTTTAGTATCACTAGATCTTGTTAACAAAGCTTCTCACTTTCCCAAAAAAAATTAAAACGCAGAATTTTGAAATCATTTATAATCATACATAGGCGCCGGAATGGTTTTACACCTGGGGTGGGCTGAAAAAAGAAAACAGTCTTGAGAAATAGTACCTAATAGAAACCCCCAAATTACAGGATTGAGGTTATTTTTGAAGCCATGAAACTACTTAAATTTTATTTAAACGATACAATTAACAAATGTTCTAAAAAGTCTTTCTGCGAGGGTGTCCAGGCACAAAGTCTCTTGCTATTCAATGAAGATCCAATTTTTTTCGTCCTTTCATTGTGGCAATGTACCAACATGAGATTGTTAGAACGCTTTTGTGTCATTGAGCTCCGTAAATACTTCTTGAGCCTTCTCATTGCAGAAAAAGAGTGTTAGGGTGTTGAAGTTGTCACTGGTATTGTCATCCACAGAGAGATTATGTAATAAATTCTGAAAACAAAGATGTTCACATTGCCGATGCATCAAATATCTCAGCAATCGTCAAAAAATTCTTATTTCTTCCACTTTAGCAAAAACTGGCATTTTCTGCATTTCTCTCACAAAATCCGACAAAAGATTCAATTGTCTAGAAAGCCAGAGAGGTAATATCAGACTCAAAAATTGGAGGACAGACTCGTCTACAGGAATATCTTGTGGTCCAATCCAGTTTTCGGCCGTCGCAAGCATCTTTTTAATTTCGAAAAGCATTTATAAAGAGATTTTGGAGAGACGCCTAGTAAGTTCTTTGCAGACGTTGTCCACAGCTTCAAAATAAATGACTTTGTGGTAGTCTTCTGCCGACTCGTAACAATGAGATACAAATACTTCTTTACATCGCTTCAGAGGACACTTTCTGAATTGTGCACAGGATAATTCTGTCAGGTTTTCTGCTTCTTGTCTCACTTTTTCATACAAATGACGAAATTGTTCTTCGGAGCGACGTCTTTGAAGGTAGTCACTCAGTAATTCCCAATACTCAATTCCTTCCTGAACAGTGATGTATTTGCTCTGGAGTTGTGATGAAGCAGTTTCAGAATGTAAAAATATTAAGTGACACAAATGCAGCCCAAAATAAATATCAACCTACTGGATACAAATTGAAAGCTGTTTCTTTCTGCTGATATTCTTCGATTCATCAGTTAACAAAGCAAATTTTTTTGCTTTCCTAATGTTTACTAACAAGTTACGAAGAAGAACCTGTCCCATTAAAGGGATTGATTTATCGAGGATATCTGGTAAAGTGTAATCACCATCCTTAATCCAAATATCTAGTCTGTTAATGTCTTCACATCTCAGATTCAATAGCTGATGTAGGTTACCTTCTTCCCTTTCATGTCCATGAATTACATGACCTTGACGCGCAAGATAACGTAGACTGCTAAGCTGACTAAGAAACATATCTCGTCGAAAGGCTTGAACTGTACCATACTTCTCATTTAACTGAGACAAAACGAACTTTTTCTTAGTTCGTGTTTCAATGCAGCTTCCGTATGTCCTTGACTCGTTGGGTGGGTTTTAAAGCGCTGGACTATATTTTTCCATTTGTAAAAATCATTAATCGTAAAAGCGGTTTCCAGATTTTTACTGAATGTTATGAGATTTTCTTCAGTGGACGTACGACAAATACAGAAATATTCTTTCATGTTTTAAACACACAAAGATATCCACGGGAATTCTTAGTACCAATGAGACTGAAAAGTTCAAAATGAGCCCTTGCCACAATCTCGGCGGGTGTTTTTCAATATATTCCCTGAAGTAGGTTGAAAGGGATCTTCTCAGGTGCAACACTTAGTGTGATACACATTGTCTTTATTAATGATCGGTGATTCCATTGTAACACGACACAGAATAAAATCGAAAACCATTAGTTTGAAGTCCAAAAAGACCATTACAGAAAAAACTTATAATTCAGATGACTTTTGAACTTGTGAGGATGACGACTCAGTGCACAATATAGGAGCTGTAGCACCAGTTACACTTAAGTATACAAATTGTTTATTTTAAATATGTGATAGAGTAAATTTATTATAATTATTAATAATGTTCAAATAGTGAATGGAGAAAATAACAAAGTAATAAAGTGAATTTTATTTCAAAAATCGTTGTGTCATACACTTCAATTTTACTGATATGGTAGGAAACTGCAACAACGAACTTTGGCGTTTTAACATGTTTAAATTGATTTATAAAAGTGATATAGGCGCAAAACATCCACATTTAGATACGTTAAAACACAATGAATCTGACACCATGTTCCGCATTTTAAATAAAATTTAATTTACTTAACTATTCAATTTGAAAATTATACTTGAAAAAAAATACGAAATCATACCAATAAATTGATGTAAGAGATAATATTTCTATGCAACAAGTAGAGAACAATGTCAGAATTTGCTGTATGCAAAACTATCCGTAGTAGGCACATAACGAATACAATAAAACCCATTATGTGTCTTAAAACACTCATATTTATTTAACCATATTCATTAAAACATACTTTAGAAACTAACGTTCTTGCGATAATAAAAAGCCTCATGTCTGTTTGTAGTTGGACAAAAAAAGATGTCCAGTGTTTTTTTAACATACTACATTTCACTTTCTTATATAACTGCTGGGAAGCTGATGTATGCCTTAGCTTTTATTGTCAAAATTTGGGGGGACTGAAGCCCTCCTGCCCCCCGGTTCCGGCGCCTATGTAATTATATAACATTTACAAGTTTTTTTATGCCCAGCAATATTACTCTTGTACTCTCTTTAATCGTGTTCTTTAACTTATTTGCAGAAATGACGGTCAGTTTCTCCAATGTATACAAAATTTTTTATTACAAAACATATTTTCAACTTTAAGTGACAGATATGATTTTTGAATGTTTAGATGTTTTGATTTATTTAGATGTTTGAATCCTTCAGAATAAGATAAGCTCAATGTGTAAGCGGGTATTAAAGAATTTTCAATCTTCACATGCTTCTCGACTTTATCCTTCACTTTTTCAACAACAGGTGAATTTATTGCCTCGTTAAACTGACCAATTTTTATCCGTTCTCTTTCAATTATTTTGCATCGTCTCACGAGTGAGTTTCTCAATGAAAGACTTAAAATATATATTGTTATTCAAAATTTTACTCAATGTTCCATTACTTTTATTAGATGTAGTAAAAGTAGAAGAAAGGGACCAAGAACAATAAAGCAACCCTTTCATTATATTCTTCTTATATCTTTATTATTATTTCAAGAAAAAAGAAGTCTAACCTTCACTTTTGGTACATATCTTGAAAAAGTGATAACACAAAGCAAAATGTATTATAACCCAAACGAAATTTACTTTCAGAATGGAAGAATAGAATTATTGAAAAGTCTAGTAATTTTAAATATTATCAGAAGTTAAGAAAAAAATTTTAGACGGTTTCAAACAGTTATCGGCCTTATTTGATTACTGAAGAATGCTATTTTAAATCTCTACTTTAACTTTTTGATATGATTGTAGAGTTTTACTGATAAAGATTTTGTGAATATTTTTTTCATTTTTTATATGTATAACAATGCCTGCGTAATGTTACTTAGGGTCATCCCTATAGTCATACATCTCTTCAATCGTTTCTGACAATTACTTATTACATTACTTCTTTGATTATGTTTTTAGTGTTGATGAGGGCTATGAATCAATATTTATTTCCTAAATATTTAAATATAAAATTCTTTAATCTTTAGATCTCAACTATTCTCTGAATCCTATGTGTTATCCTACCCAAACGATTTATTTTAAAGATTATGTGAACAAAACAACTGATTCAATTGATCCTTATATTTGTACTAACAACGATAAACGTCTCAGAATGTTTCAGTTACATACATTCCTCCCGAAATTTGTTTTCATTTATAATATTAATGTCATTGAAAATTTTAATATAATACTTTCAAAGATAAATGAATTGGAACACATCTCAGTTTTCTGGAATAACAAAAGGGAACTTACACAAGAATTTGTATGTATTTTTGTGGGTAGTCATTTTTATGAGTAAAATTTCATTTCAGATTGTACATCATCAACTTTACTGGCTGGAAGTAAAGGTAGATAAATTACTGAAAAATAATGTAACACTCGGAATTATCAATGTTGCATATGACGAAAATGGAATGAATAAACATTTTCTTAATATTATCTTACGTATTGAGTTAAGTAAGTTTTCTAACGTTTACTTCAAAAACAATACTATTTTTTGTAACAATTGAATTGAATAAAATAATATTTATAAACAGGACTTAATATTTAATTTTTGGCATTTTCATTTCCCATTCCCAATCCCGGGAAAAGGTTTTTACATTCCCATTCCCATATTTCCCGGAAATTCCCATTCCCGGGAGCACATATCCAGGACAAATAATTTAACAAATAAATATGATGTAAAAATTGAAAGTTATTAATATAATACATACAAAAAAGAATAATAAAATATATTTAAACATTTTTTTTAGTTTAATAATTTATTATTTTTATTATTTTTCACTATATATTCACAAATTAATCTCAAATTTTAAAACTGAATTTCCGTTCCCAGGAATACAAAATGTAAAAATTTTTATTCCCATTCCCATTCTCATTCCCGCAATTCCTAGGATTTGCCGGGAATAGGAACGGGAAAAATTTGAAGCCCTTTTTATAAGTAAAACAATTAAATTATAATAATAAAACAAGTTTTTCTTTAAATAAATAAATCATTTTAGAAATAATTTAAAAGTAGAAGTCAGAAATTTGAGGAGATAATTTTTAAAAGAGATCATTAGTTGTGACTGTTTATTGACTCTCTTTGTCCACTCTAGTAAGTTGGGATTTCGTGGACCTTCTAAGCGCGCTTCATTTTAACACAGTCACTCTTTCCAGTGGAATTTTCTAGCACCCAATGCATTGAATGAATATCTGAACTGGACTAAAAAATTACAAATAACTCATATGATAGAAAAAGGGAAACATTTTTTTTAGAACTTCTTCTATTAATTAGAGAAATGGATTTTTGTACAACATTTTGATTGATCTAATTTTTTCCAACCTATCTGTATTTTCTAAGAGGTCTCTCAAATACCTCTGAAGATATTGAAAAAGGTAGAAGTCGTTTGATGAGATATCTGAACTGTAAAGAGGTCGCCTGAATAGTTAAAACCCACTTTCTTGATGATTAATATTACTTGGCTACTTTCATTGTATGGATTCATTATTCGAAAACCATCACAGCTGACATTCTCTCTTTTAAGCATTTCGTCTATTTATTTCAATCAGGTTGCTGTAGCAGATATTATCTTTTTAGAACTACTTTTATTTGCGAAGTTTCACTTAAATGATTCTTTTTGATTTTAAATGTTATCGAATTCAAAGTTCATGCAGAATGATATGCATACTCTCAACACTCAGTAAAAGCCTTTATGGTTCGCCTTTCGTGCTTCACGCATTCTTCTTTTTTTCAAACACTAATTCCACACATTCGGCCAGATTGATCATCATCAAACTCTCATGAGCAACCCTTTTGGATCTGCCTGAATAAATTCTAGACGGCAATGCGTTAGGGTTTATTATTTATATAAATCATTCTCTCGTTCGATGCTCAAATGTGATACTGTGTATTATTAAGTATTTATATAGAATATTCATTTACTGTTGCTGAATCAGTCATTGGTTATATTATTAGGTTGTTCGATATGAAACGGGTCAAACTTCACACCTTACATTTCAATCGCGTATAACTTAACTTTGAACTATCGTATGAAAATAAATAAGGTATTTCTTGACAGATA
>MQRK01154679.1:0-13210 GCA_001938485.1 Girardia tigrina | reverse complement strand
GTGGTAGAATCACCATTCTAAATTCAACATACTTAAATCAACATACAGCATCCATACATTTACACATTCAAACAATTTAAAATATTCCTCACATACATAATAAATATAAAGCAATAATTATTTTTTAGTTAACGAAAATCATGTAATAATAAGGAATTTTTTAATTTATTTCCTCTTTATTTAGTGAAAAAAAACTTTGAGTAAACTTTTTTTTGTTTTTATTTTGTTTTTAAAAAAACACGTTAATCAGAAAATTATCTCTCTGGATATTTAAATAAATTGTTCTATTCACAAAAAGTTTTTTATTATTTTCTTTAGAAAATTAATTCATTTTAAAATCCAATTAATATTTTTATAAATTGTAAAATTTTTGCAGTTCGAAAACAGTAATAAAAATAATTTTATTTTATTACTTATTCTTTGGGCATTTTTTTCTTGAATTAAAAAAAGTATTTTTACATAATTAAACGGTTCTGTGATAAAACAGAACAGAACAGGATAAAACAGAACAGTGATAAAACAGAACATTTATTGATTTTTGAAACACAATAATTATTAATAAACAAATAATATTTTTATTTTTATAACAAATTAAAAACTTTTTTTTCACATAATATATCAAAATACATTTTTCGAATATTCGATATCGTTCAAGATATTGAGTTTTCTCTGTTTGATGACACTGGAAACTAATTTGACGATCGTTATTTGGTTGCTTATGTATTGAATTTGAATTTCAATACCAAGTAAGGTGAGCAAAGATATTCTGTAATTCACTCACGATCCAGGAACTCCAATTTCTGGGAGGAATGGAAGCAGTTCATGTTCAAGGATTGCTTGGTACTCCATGGAATTCTTGTTTTAAGTACACTTGACCAATGGGCCAGTACCATTGACTGGGAAGTAACTCCAAAACATTATGAAGCCGCCGCCGTACTTGACTGTTGGAAGAGCACAATGAGGATGGAATCGTTCATCACTGCGCCGCCATGGAAATTGTCGTCCATTGAAATGGAAGAGCTGACGCTGAAGCATCACAACCGTGCAACTGCACTCACTCTGTCATCAGCAACATATTAATCAATTATGATTTCTCTAAGTATTTTTCAGACCTGATTATAGGAATAATTCGAATTTTTGATGCCGTTTCATAAAAAATCTGCTGGTTTGAAATTTAAGTAGTTTAATTTGGTAGTTTGTGTGGTCTTCCTTTTTTAGAATTTTATTTAGTTTGAAAAGCTAAAAAATTGATAATCTATTCACGTAAGTTTGATATAATATGATGCATTTTGCAGAACATTTCATTGCAGCTCTTGTGTAGTAGTTTGTTTGACCAATGTGAAGCCTAAAACAAACAATATAAATAGGTAGCGTAAATCATTAGACTTTTACGAACGAAAAAGCAGCATCAAAAATTCTCCGCCCCATTTTTATGGTATTTCACAACGTTTCCAGACATGTAAGAAAACGTACTCCATCGTTCGCATTTTGTACTTTTCGTGAGCTCTTGTTTCAGACCTTAAAATAATTAAATTCATTGCAGCCTTGAAATCTGTCTTGTAAACAATTAAATCAGAAAAATAGACCCCTATTTACAACATTGTTTTTAAAAATTGCAATCACTCACTAATAAAATATAATTTATATATTATATCATTTATTTATATTTATTATTATTAGCTATATTTTGTCAGTCCTGTCTGAAGAGCGTTACTATAAGTTGACTCATAATAGTTTTTTTAGTTTCGTAACGTTAATCCTACTTTAAAATATTAAATTGTAATATTTGATTTTGTCGCTTAATTAAATAATATTACTCATAATATGAGTAATAGTTAAAGTAAATTTTACGTTAATAAAAAATATATAATAAATTGAAAATGAAAGACGTAATAACAAATAACAAAACGCTGTGACAAGGAATAAAATTTATTTTAAACTATAAACATCAATTTGTAAAATTAAAATTTATATCGATATTTATATTTAGTTTTTTTTATAACTGGTTTGTCCAAAATAAGAAAACATTGTTCCGCAGAAATTTTATTAAATAGTTAATTGTTATAGAAATAAAATTTTAGTGTTATGAAATCTTTTATTGATCATGAACTTAACAACATATATTGGCTGTAATAAGAATTCCTACTAAGAATTTTTATCGGTCATTTTTAACTGCTCATTTTTTTCAGTATACATAATTGACTAAGTCTATATATATTTGATTTCTGAACAACCGTCTTACTAGAAACGAAATTATTTGGGGTGTCAAAAAATTTTCCCATTCTAGACGAAACTAATTCATTGTTGAACTATTTCCCTATTTCTAATAAAGCCACTTGACTTTTGAAATATTACCTGATTGATACTCAGTATCTAAACAGTATTACAATTAAAGTAACTTATTTCTTATTTGTTATCCTACACGACATTTTTCTATTTTTCCTCTATTTTTCTAACTCTTCTTTTTGCTTCGACCGTTATTTATTGTTATAAATTGTATACTTATTAAATATCAAAGGATTTTTTATAAATTATTCAAGGGGTATTTACAGTTTTAACTGATTCTATCTAAAATCCTTTTTTTTATATTCACTTTTTCAATCTATTCACTTTTTATTGAAAGAGTTTTTAATAATGAGATTTACCGGAAATTCTAAATCTTTATAACAGAAAATTGCAATCAATTCATAGTTGAACTCCTGAAATCAGCACAGTCTAATTGATCATAAAACCTCAGTTCGAACGGGACTCTGATTTGCATTGATAATATCTAAAAACTATTTTTAAAAACCACGTTTTTATTCGGACTAAAAAGACTAAAATAAAATAAATATAAATAAATTTTCTTCTACATCAGAAAACAGCAGGAATACATTTGCCCATAAATAAAAACGTGGGACGCATATCAAATATAATTGTCTTTTTGGACATTATAGATTTTAAGGTTATGCTTCAGTCTTTGCTGTTGATGAATTTGAGGTAACTGAAAAAAATGTAAAATGCTTCCATGCTCAAGTGATGATGCTGCTATTGCTTTAGAAACAGAGAAGCAAATGTAAAGCTAAATATATCTGAATATTATCAGATCAATCGCGCACGTTTACACATAGAACTGCAATGGCTTATTGCACAGAAAGAAGGTTGTCAGTGCAACTAATTCAGTGAAATGAGCCCCAAGTTTGTAGTTATAAGCAAAGTATTTCAGTTGTTTTCTTGTATCAAACAAAATGTATTTATATTTATTTAATTTTGGTTATTTTAGTCTGAATAAATACGTTGTTTTTAAAAATCTTTTTTAATAAATTATTCGTATTATTATAATACGTTGATATTTTATTATTTGATGATAAATAAATATTTTTAATATTATCTTACATAAAGAATTTTTAAAAAATAATTTAATTTCTAATGATTGTTGGAAATTAATAATTATTAAAATATTAATTGTTTTCTCGTGGGAATTGTATTTTTTAAGACAGAATATATCATTCAGGAATTAAATATAAATAGAACAAACATATTTTTATATTGAAATTTGATTATTAAAAAATGTGAAATGGTAACAAATTACGCTATTTTTCAATGAGTGGCTAATTAAAAATAATTTTATTACAAAAACAAATTCAAAATAAATATGCTTCATATATATATATATATATATATATATGGGACTTTCATTCACATTATTTATAAGACTCTACAATCCTTTAATACAAACCTCTAATCGTAACATGATTAAAGGCTTGGTTTTTCGTTCTTGGTCTTTTTCCTTAACTAATTTCAAGACTACTTCTAGTTTAAACAAGTCGAATGACCTTTTCATAAGAAAGGCTATTTAAAATCCTTCCTTGAGAAATTAACTAGATAAATAATTGATAAATTATTTAAAGATAATGTAAAAAAAACAATTGAAAGAAAGAATTATTTAAAAATCTAATGAGAGTTTTAATTGTGGTTACACATTACCTGTTCCTTATTCATAAGAAAGGCTATTTAAAATCCTTCCTTGAGAAATTAACTAGATAAATAATTGATAATTTATTTAAAGATAATGTAAAAAAACAATTGAAAGAAAGAATTATTTAAAAATCTAATGAGAGTTTTAATTGTGGTTACACATTACCTGTTCCTTATTTTGATGGTTTTTAAAATATTCAGATCTTCCATTCCAAAAACATTTAATATTAAGAATTTACAAAAGAAATTTTAAATTATTGGAAAATAGACTCTTGCGAGGCATTTTTAATTAAAGGCTTAATCCAGAAATCAATGCCCCATCAAAAGACTCATGAACTTTGTTGAAAGTGTTTTTGTGTAAACAGTTATTTGTTGCTATCTATTATTTGAAGGTGTTAAGAGAGAATCAATCTTCCTTTTTCGCTATTCTCTTTTTCCTGTTCTTGTGAAAGACCTTGAAGTAAGAGAGTGCTTCCCCATTAAGGAGATCAGGACAGCTATACACAACATATAAGCATCCGAAATCTTGAAAATACATGGTAAATATGTAATAAAAAACACAAAAGAAGATCTAAAATAAGAAAATATTAATTAACCATTAAACACCAACAGTGGCTAAATCGGGAACATACAAATTTCAAATCTTGCACCCCAATTTAATATAAAAGGAAAAACTGTGAAACTTTGTGACTTTACCTTACTTTTTATGCTCTTTCTAATGCTGTATTAAAAATGAATAAGTTTATTATGCGCTTTGACCTGAACGTTACACGAATTTAAAATAACACGGGCGTTCAGAAAAGATAAATCAGCCACTTTATTAAATACAACAAATAAAAGATTTAATATGTACATATTTTCAACATAATGGACAAGTATATGAAGCACAATGAATACAGAGTGGTTTCTAATACTTTTTGCAGGTTTGAATAGTCCTACCAGATTTGGTACGATCACATGCGTAGGCAATAATCAATAACAGCCACGCACAAACACCAAAATTATGTTCCATGTTGTGCCAGTTTTGATGGCATATATTGTTTAAATCCACAACGTCCACGAAATGGCACTAAAGTATCATCCACAGTTGCGTATTCCTTTGGGATGAATGGCCTTGAGAGTGTTTGAGAGATATTAATATTAAAAAATATTACCGTAATATTTAATTTTTAATATAATTTAAAATTTTAATATATTAATTTAATATGTACTTTTTTTAAAATGTTCAGATTTAATTTTAACAAATTAGAATCTTTAAATTAATAATTTTTAATCATTTTTTTCATGTATTGAAAAAAATAGTATGTTTAGAAATATATTTATCAAGAAATATATCAAATAGTGAAGGCACTTGTGATGTTAATAAATGTTTAAAACTCATATTGATGTTGTTAATAATTTCTATTTTTTATTTAAATATTTAATTTAATATTTTTAATTAATGTATCATTGTTTTTTTTTAATATAGCAAGAGAATAAAATATCAGTAAATGTCATTCAATATAATACAAAAAAGGCAGATTTGAATCGTCTTTGGACAAGCAGAGAAAGATGATATTATAAATAAATATTTGGAGAGTAAATGTTGATAAATTGATTAACGATTGAATTAGCGTTTTGTTTAAAGGCTTGTAAAAACGTGTCAAATTTGAATTTAAGTTAAATAAATTTGGTGACCAGACAATTGCTTACATAAAAATTGCGTAAGCGACAATTGTGTAGAGATTTTTAAATTATTATTATTAATTATTATTAAATTATTAATAATGTTGAATGAAATGAAGACACCTATATAAAATTATAATATTTCACAAATTCTGTTTTATTAATAGTTAATTATATTTTTTAAATAACAAGCTAAAAATCAAAAGAATTAAAAAAAGATTCATTAAACATTTATTAAAAATTATTCATAAAATTAATTTGATTAAATTTTTTATAAAATTATTTATTAAATTTTTTTTGCAAATCTCCACAGATACTTCAGTTTGTCTCCCTCAATATTAGATCCATTAAATTATATCTGTAACGGTTTAGGGTTAGGGTTAGAGTAAAAGTTAAAGTTAAGGTTTTTATTAGGGTTAGGGTTAAAGTGAACGTTATGGTTGGGGTTAGGATTAGGGATTATGGTTACGCTTTATTTCATGATAGAAAATCATTCATTTTTTAAGTTATAAATTTTTATGTACGCAATTGTCCATTACGCAATTGTTCATGTACGCAATTGTCTTTCCGCAAGTGTCATGTACACAATTGTCACAGAATTGTTACAATTGTTATCTTTTTCGTTCTCTATTAACAAAGATAACAGAAAATAATAATTTAAATTGTGAAACACCCAATTTGATACTCTCATCCTTATTTGAATTAGATTTTATTATTTTCAGTTTCATTATAAAATAGAAAATTATTCATTTAAGTTATTATTAAAATAATGTGAATAAAAACCGTTTTATATCAATTCTGTAAACAAGTTTAGTTATAACATTTCATTTATTACTGGAAGCCAGCATGAAATTTCCCAGATGGTTTTCTATTTAATTTTAGAAAATCTGAAAATTTAGATTAATTTATGACGTTTGTTTTGGGCCAAAAATCATGATTAAGTTGCTTCCCTCAGACTTAAGAAAACAAAGTAGTAAACATTCCTTTTTTCCAATTCTTTATTAATGTTAACAATTATTTTATTTAAATTCAAAGATTCAAGATTTTTAAATTGATAATAAATTTTATAATTAATTATTTTTTCTTGTAATCATTTGACTATATTATTAATAATAAAATGTTAATGTATTTCGTCATCAATTTTCCCTCTATGGTATGCGTGAGTGCCATGACAGAAAGACCCCACGCGCACTCGATCCAAAAACATGAGAATATTTTTGGATATTGTTGCGACTTTCAGGGTGTTCTTTTATTTTAAAGAAAATCTTACTAAACTTTCGAAATTATTATTATAAAATTTTTCTTTTTTTTATGATGCTTCAATTATAAAATTATTATTTAAGACATTAACTTAAAATATTTCAAACCTTAAATTTTTTCATTGTTTTAATTTTCAGAGACATATTTTATATTTGTATTTTGAAAATTTATTTGAGAGATTTTTAAAACTATAATTCAAAAATTTGTGAGCTCCTCAAAATCTTAATATAAAAGAAAGGGATCTCAAGCTACATTAGTTTTGAATTTGAAATCAATTCCTTTTTAATACGTAAAAATAACTGTGAAAGAAACTACATTGTTTACTAACGTTTGAACGGAAGGAAGGTTAAAAGAAGGTAATCGTAATCTCGAGGTCGGAAAGGTCTAATAACAGTTAAGTTACTTGATATCTTCTTGATTACAATGTTTATAAGGCCCACATCCGTCGGTTATATTGACGAGAGTTAATCTTCACTTATTGCTTCAGAAAAGAGGATGCTGAATTCCGCAAACTTTATTGCTTTTCGATTTTGATCGGATTATTATAATGAATTTTCTTTTTTTGTAATGAAGAATGCAGATATTTGCTTCTCATATACAAGATTCTAATTAATTTGTTGCTAGAGTTTATTTGATAATAGATCATAGACTATCAAAAATTATATAGCAATTCCCAAAAGCACAGTTTCTAATTTTTTTCAGTTGCTGCATTTAAAATAATTTCAATCTTCTATTGACATTTTTATATTAAAGTTTATTATTATTGTTTAAAAAGATATATTATTATAATGCTATTATTGTTATTATTTCGAACTTTGTATCCTCAAGACAAAATTCAAATCTTCATCTTCTGAATCTCAGAAGAACAAAGTCAAATCATCATAATAATTACGAACTGTCTTTTTTTAATGAAAATTATTGTTAATTTTTAGCACTTTGCTTGCTGTTCATATATATGTATATAAAATAGTAAGATAATTAATTAAATTAAATTTAAAGTATAAAATAAAAAGAAAATTAAAAAAATATGAAATAAATTTAAACATTATTTATTGTCGTTCATTGTTAAATGAACGAGAGGATTATTTAGTGTGTTGATGTTTTTTGTGTTGTGTTTGCATGTTTAAATGTTGTGTGTTGATTTGGAAAAGTGTCTCTCCTAATCAGATGGAGGATTAATATTTTAATTCTTATAATCTGAAACTAATTTATTCAAATTTTTAATTTATTATTATTGTAAATTTTTAATAATTTCATCGATTTTATTTTTGTAAAATTTTAAGTATTAAAATTAATAATTAAAATCAAATTAATATTTTAAATGATTATAAAAAGTAAATTTATTATTTAATTTTATTTAATTTTATTAACATTAATTTAATTTAACATTTTATAACATTAAAAAAATATTTTAAGTATTTGAAAAGTATTAGACTTCGCGTGATTATTTTAAATGACAGCAATACTATTGATTGTCATAATGATGAAATGAATGCATGGCAAGGGATTGACTGATGATATAGCGATGGTATTTGATACTGAGTTGAGACGGAAAATGCTGTCTGCCGTTGACAGGTTGATTGACGAAATATATTCAAGATTTCAACAAGTTCATGATCTTGCAAATAAATATGCTGTCATTGCACCATTGAATCTCTTTGATGATAATTACTATTGTCAACTTGGAGAAATAGAAGACTATGTAGAGAAAAAGAAATTCTTAACCGAAAGAAGAAGACTGCACTTTATTGCCCGAGCTTTAGAAAAAGATTGAATAAGCAGACAATTAGAACTTATGAGCTTCATACAGAGATATCACCTTAGAGACTCCGTCCCTAATATTGTGATCTTATTTAATTTGCGGATTAAAATTAAATTGAATTTTTACTACGTGATCAAACATTTTTGTCGAATTTTTTTGATAGAATGAATTGTTATTGTAATTCCAGCAACAATAAATAATGATTTATTTCCATGATAAAAGTATGATTTAAAAATCGTGAATATTCAGACAAAAGAATATGTCTCATTCTACAATTAAATTAAAATATTTGTCGTGAATTTTTGTCTTGAAAGATTTTAGTCGATATGGTCTTGAAAATTTTGTCGATTGTAATAAATTTTTGGCAAGTTTAAAAAAAATTGTGATCTTGCTGCGCATCTATCTTACCAGTGCTATTAGCGTTGACAGCTGCGAACGCTTGTTTTTCAAACTAAGGCTCACAAAGAATTATCTCCGATCTACAATTAGCAAATCGAGGCTTACAGACTTGGCGGTCCTCTCCATTGAAAAAGAGAGCTTGCTGCTGAAATGAATGTTGATACCGTTATCAATAAATATGCAGAACTGAAAGTGCGAAAAGTTTTCTCGAAAATTGTAAATTTATAAATGACTTCGTCACTTGGTAATTTTAGTATAAGAATGAGAGTATTGCAAGAAAAATATGAAATTAAAGTAAGGATTTTGAGACCAGCAATAACAGAACTCTTTTTAATTTTTACAAAGACACTGATTGAGTGTTCCAAATAATGAGTTATTTTCATTTTCGGTGATCAAAATAATAATTTTAGTATATTTAGAAATTTCATTAATTTATTTATTCATTCATTTAAGCATTATTTATTACATCATTTCATTTAATGTTTTATTAAAACTTTTTTTCGAAGTTTTATATTCAACGGTTTTTTCTCGACGTTTTTTTCGATGTTTTAACGTGGTAACAAATATCCGTAATTTTAAATCCAGCATTCCAAATTCGGTTCATTTAGTTATCTTTCAATTGGTTAAACTTCTGATAACAAAAGAAGAAAACTCGACATCAATCCAAAGTTAATTATTTTCGCCAATCAAGTTGTAACTAACAGCAAAATTTTCAATAAAAATTCCCTCCAAAGATTACAGAAAAATTTGAATTTAGTTATTTTATATAAATTTGATTATTTTATTAGGTTGTTTAAAAAATAATGTCGTTTTTTGAATGGTCCTAATTTTTGAGCATGTTTTGAAATAAATCTTTATCATTTATTTTTGTTTTATACATAATTTTAAAGCTTATGAAAAACTCTTTATTTCTATGATACATTGTTTAGATATTAACTTTAAAATGACGTGTTTATTTAAATAGTTGCCAATATGCAAAGAGGGCCATTACGAGCAATTTTTTATATAAATTCAAACTTGGCCACAAAACATCAGAGGCCGCCCGTACTATAGATGGTGCATTAGGCGATGAAACCAAAAACGAACGTATGTTACAACGTTGTTTCGAAAAAATTCAAGAAGGAAATGAAACCCTCAAAGATGATGATAACCGTGGACGGAAACCTGCTATTGAAAATGAAAATTTGAAGGCTCCAGTAGAAGCAAATCCACGCACAACAGTTCGAGAGCTTGCGGAGGAAGTATGTGTCACAATAGGAACAATTTCAAACCTTCTGTGTGACATTGGCAAGTCGAAAAAACTGGATAAATCGATTTCATACGAATTAAATGACAATCAAAAAATGCGTCATTTTGAGTCTTCCCTTCTTCTGAGGAACAAATATGATCCGTTTCTGGACTGAATCGTAACGTGTGATGAAAAGTGGATTCTCTACGACAATCGGAGACATTCTTCTCAATGGTTGGACCACGATCAAGCTCCACAACTCTTTCCGAGACCAAAATTGTACCAAAAAAGATGATGGTGATTGTTTGATTGTCTGCAGCCCGAGTTATTCATCATAACTTCATAAATCCTGGAGAAACAATTACGACAGAGAGACACTGTCAAGAAATTGTCAAAATAAACCTGAAACTTCAACAACAACAACGAGCATTAGTCAATAGGAAGGGGCCTATTCTTCTCCACGGCAACGCTTGGCCAAACATCGCACGTCTGACAATGCAACTATTGAACGAACTTGGCTACAAAACTTTGAGTCATCCACCATACTCACCTGCCCTCTGATTATCTATTTTTCAAACATCTTGACATTTTCCTCCAGGAGAAATACTTCAAAAATCAAGGGGATGCTAAAACTGCCTTCAACGATTTCATCGCCTCCAGAAAACTAAAATTTTATGCAACCGGAATAAATAAACTTGTGCAACGTTGGTAAAAGTGTATTGATGCTAGTGGTTTTTGTTTCGATTAATAAAGTTGATTTACGCTGAGATATTTGTCTTTAAAGATTAAGGTCAAAAAACGACATTATTTTTTAAACAATCTAATACTACTATTTTCTGAGTTTAGTGATTATTGTTAGTTTAAATACCTTCTTCCTTTTTATTCCTCCCGTATGTAATTTATTATTAAGATATTCTCCATAAAAATTGGAGTTTAGTTCATATATATTTTACACACTAGTACATCGTTTAATTCTATTGTTAAAAGTGTTAATTGAACTTTACTTTGTTCAGTTAGCTCTTTTACACATCTAAATAAATTGTCTCGTCAAATGATGGAAGTCCCGAGCGACTAGTTGATATCAAATAACTATTAATTTATTATCATAATAAAGGGACTGTTACACCTAACATATGGTATTTTGTGCAGACAGTAAAAGTGGATTTAGTTGGACGAATAGCACCAAAACAAACTAAAGAAATAGGATTATGGATGTACATCAGGATATGTTGCTATTTCTTTACTTTCTTTCCCATTTTTAAACCAGTGCATAAAGCATGATATAATTGGTACTAAAAATAAAGAAGGTTTTATTTTTTATTGTGATTTGCATAGCGAACACAATTCACGAAATTAAATGTGTACACTTTGTGGAAAAAAATTGATATAACAATGGTCATCATAAAAAAAGTTTTTAAACCATTTTAATTCTAAATGATTATTTTGAGAAAAAAGAGAAACCAATTAAAATTATGCTTTAAAACTTCAAAGAGTATTTGGATAAGTTTTGCGATTCGAAATTTTCCATCTCATATCACATTTTTCAAATATGAAATCAAAATTAATGTTGGTAAGAATCAGTCGAATGCATCGAAGAATTTTCCATGCGCCATTGAACAGCAATTTCGACAGTGACACTTTGAGATTTGTTGCTTATTTTGAGAGCTAAGAATGTGTTGAGCGATACATGCTCAATCATTTTAATTAAGTCTTTTTGACTTCTTAGTGCTCTCATATTTGCCAGAAATTTTCTATAAGAAAAAAATTAAAAAAATCTTATCTAAATAAATAATTTGAATGTTAGTGTTTAAATGAAGAAACAAATACCAGAATTAAATTGTGAAAATTGAAATAAAGTTTTGGTAATGATACCCTCATCTTTTTCTTCATTGTTTTAAATTTATAATAAACTTTTGACTGAAACAATGATCATTGCTAGTCGGGATGCTGATTTCACGATGAACCTCGAGGGAACCCTTATGATTTCCGCACAATCGGTCCTAGAAAGGAAGACTCCGGGACGATCCTTACCTGTCAAATTTGTTGTTCAGATCCATGCATTCCGAGGTGAATGCATTCCATCAATCCGATCACTTACGGGGATGATATCTCTACCATCGAGGACGACAGCAGGATGGTTTCGGGTAAAGGCCGAGGCAAGTGGTGTGACTACAGAGGACCGACAGGGTCATACACAATCGGGTGGTTCAGTGTGTGGCTGATGGGTGCTGCATGCTGGACTACAGTCGTATTTTTAAATCTTCAATAATAATTCCGAAAACGTTTGACAACCATCAATAAATACATTATGAGAATTTATGGTAGCGCCTCAGCAGTAAGTCTTTACTCTCCCAATCATGATCAATTGCTTTTCCATTGGAAAATATATATGTATACCGTTATCATCATAGGGAAGTACCAAACTCATAAGGTGTCGCAGTAAGAGGGACATATGGCTCCCCACGGGGTTAAATACCTATCTGAGTAGCGTTTGTAGCAATTATGAGAGTCAAATTAGTTTTCGATAAAATTGTGTAAGGCTATATCAATTACTTTTTGAGATCTCGGATTCTCGTAATTTCCACCATTGTCAATTATGATCATGACTGGATTTAGTAGGTTTTCCGATTTTTCAGAAACTAATAGAATTCATTCCTGTCAAACAATCTAATGAAGTATCGAGAAAGAGATAGTTATGTTGATTAGGGGTGTTTAGATAAACGAACGATAGCAAACGTAGGTCCATTATGTCGTGTTCCCCTTAAAAACAACATTTTTGTTGTCTCTGAGCCCCAATCCACTTTTTTGAGTTTAACGGCAACACCCTTCGCGGCATCGAATCGACAAGTCGACGACATAAAAAACTTGGTATGTTGTACCATAACTTTTGTATTTCTATCCACATTTTCTCTGAATTCAAAGTATCCATATTATTTATT
>MQRK01154677.1:0-10204 GCA_001938485.1 Girardia tigrina | reverse complement strand
TTTTGATTTTGTGATATTCGAAAAGTTTTGGATTAAAATTGTTAGAATGAAAAGTTAAATTAAAAATAATAAAGTAAAAGTAAAAATTTAATTAAATAATTTAAATAAAAAAATTTGAATAAAAAATAATTTATAATTTGAATTTATGTTCAGAGTTGAACATATTGTTATTAGAGTCATATGAATCTTTCATTTTTTTCATTACCACCGTTGTGTGCGGGAGTGTGTGCGATTTACCGAACTTTTTACTCGATTGGCTGAAAGAGCGAGAAACTCGCTCTGATTGGAGAAGATCGCAACTAGTAAAAATCGATAAAGTGATTTCATCATTTTTTTAATTCACTAGTTTTATACTTTATTTTTTTATCTGGGTCGTGACGATTTAAAATTATGATGATTTAGAAATATTCCGATGAGACCTTGAGACGCGAGTTTGAATGGAAGTTTAATAAAGTTTGTGAGGAATGTTTTGAATTATTTGTTGTTTTATATTGTGTATATTGTATGTCGATTTGGATTGTCTCTCCTACCCAGATGGCTGTTTGGTATTTTCATTGATTCATAATGATTGAAAATAATTTAATTTTATAGTAAAAAGATTTTAAATATTTTTCAAATGTAATATTTAATTTTTAATGTAATTAATAATTTTAGTATATTAATTTCATTAAAACTTTATTTAAAAATGTTTTGATTTAATTTTAACCAATTAGAATCTTGATAATTAAATAATATTAATAAATATTTTTCATTTATTTTCAAAATAATGAAGAAACTCAGAAATATATTAATCAAGAAAAATGTTAATTAGCGAAAGTGTTTTGAATAATCGTTGCAATGACAATTCTGCTTGTGATAATAATAAATGTTTAAAAAATCATATTGCGTTGTTGATAAAGTTATTATTAACAGAAGGCAGAGACGGATTCATAGAAGATCTGAGTACTGGGGAAATAGAGATTTTAAAGATAAAATATAAAAGGAAAATAATAATTACAAATTTCTATTTATATATTTTAAATAAAAATATTTTAATTGAAAAAATAAAAAAAACTTTTGTTGACTATTCAATACCATATTTCCTTCATCAAACTTCCAACGTTCTCCCATTTAGAGACAATTGCCAATATAGCACAGAGATCGTAATCGTTTGCACAAACATTCCTAGGACAAATTTAGTGCTATAAATCGGCGAAGTGGCATTTGATGCATATTTATAAGTGTTAATGCAACACTTGACACTGGATCAGAGGGGTCATGCCTCGTTCCATTGTTCCATGCGCTCCTACATATGTCGCCCTAGGATTTTTATTACATTTTAAAATTATGATAACAGTGGTTTTCAGTATTTATCCGTCGTGTTTATAACTTTAGTGTCCTTAGGTACATATCTTTTGTATATAATTGTCTTTATGGCACCTATTATCGTACATTATTTATATTATTTGTTGATATTATTATTATTATTACCATTACTATTAATATATTACTATTAATATTTTTATTAACATTATTATTATTATTATATGTGTATTTATTATTAATATATATGCATTAAAATTTATATATATGTACTGATATGTGCTTTTATAATTCAATTTATGATAAAATTATATGTATGGTAATATTGATTAGGTCAATATTATCATACTTAGAAAATTTCAAAATTAAAATAAGTGTTAAGGCCAAAATTAAAAAAATATTAATTAAAAATTATCCAGTAATTTATACGTCTATGAAATTTGTTTCCATCCAACCGAGACATTTTGACAATACGATTCGGGACTATTTTCAGATTTGATTTTTCCTTTTATATATAGTCCTTTTATATTTAGTCATGTTTTGCAATACGATTCAAATCCCTCCTCAAATCTTGAGTTCAATTCTATCCGACTTTCCATTTACTATCTCAAGTCAATTCACAACTCTCAATCTCCGTTCACCAAGTCCTGTCAATAGAATTCTAGAGCCGCGGATCTACTTGCCAGATAAAATAAAAAATTATAACATTACCCCTATTACGAACACTAATATGATTTCCGATATTTTTCTTATTAGTAAAAGTTGATTTTTCCTCAGAACAATTATTAACAAAACTCTCGTAGGTTTGCATGGCTCGAATAGATTATTATATGTTTCAAATTATCTGAATCAGAATTTGATAATTATACCAATAGAAAACATACCTCAGAAATTTCATTTATCGAAATTAATATTAATATCATTATTAATTATTTTAAAATATTAATTTGATAGATTCATTTAAAAATTTAAAATAAAAGTAATTAAAGCATTTAAGATTTAACCTAATAAATATAAACCTAAAATTAAATTAAATAACTTTCAGATAATAAGAATTAAATATCAGTGAACCATCTCGGTCGAGAGACACAATTCCAAATCAACATACACATTCAAACACAAAACATCAAACAGTCAAATATTCCTCACAACCAACTTTTGACCCGTTTTTTTTCCTCAACCCTTAAAGTAAAACCTTTCAAATCAAACCCATTATCTTTTCCATGATCTAGAAATAATGGAAAAAAGCAAAAAATTTAATTAATTTAATAATTTTTTTTAAAATTTTTTTCTAAATCAGAAAACGGTTTTGTTTTTTGATAATTTGTTTCCAGGGCGAAATACATTTTTGGAACTAAGTTCTTAAATGTGTTTGATACTTAAAAATCAAGAGAATACTATCAACACAAAAAAGGAAAACACAAGGATGCTCTTCTCAGTGACAGAATTATCATTAAGTACTTGAGGTCCTAGGTCCCTTAAAGTAAAGAGATTTGATACATACTAAATGGTATGTATCATGAAAAATCTTGGCTAATTTTGAGACGGTAACACTTGCTGAAACATTGATGGACATTTAGAAAGTTAAGAACAAGCTCATTAATTTTGTTCCTCATTTTCTATAATTGTACATAGAAAAATAAATATCTATTATGAAAAACTGTTTAAGAAGTTAGTTGTAAAAAAAGGAATGACTTTTGTCTACGATTTGATAATGTGCCAATCATCTCGTGGTTTCAATGATAAAAGTCTACAAGACAAAATATTAGACAAACTTCTTTGGAAAGTACTGACGTGAATGAGAACAACTATAAGTTAAAATCATTAAAACATTGAAAGCAATTTTTCAGACTTTATTTTTGTAATTAAATTTACCGGATTACTCAATGCAATCTTCAGACTAAATTAAAATTAGTTTTTGAAGCTTCTATGTGATCAAGCTGAGAATAGGGACCACAAGTAGGAAACTGAGTTAAGAGTGCCACGTTGTAGGTCTCATAATAGTTAACATCTGTGCAAAAAATCAAGCTGATTTTCCATCATTTGACTCTTCTACAGATATTACATTGGTCATATTCGTAAAAACTCGTTTTTGAGAAAACGCGATTTGAAACATTATGTTTATTAAAATCACTGCTACACACGCGTTTTAAACAGCAGCAGTCTGAATAATGATTAACCTGACTTTAAATATTTTCACTGAAATTAAACATCAAGCCCGCTATATATACCTAATTACAAAAGTATTTTCCTCAGTATTGGTATGATTTATTAGCGAAAACACAATAGCCGACTTGAGGTCCCTTTTCACTCAGTCACTTGAAGTTGGTAGTTAAGGCCTATAAATAGGTCAGAACAACAAATGATGCATACTGTATTCAGGAGCATGGATTGACCTGTTAAAATAGATAGATAACTACTTTTGCCCAATTTGACCCATCCACTATTACAGGCGATTTCTGGGCTTTCTGTGCAGCGACTTGTGGTCCCTTTTCTCAGCTGCGGTCACATATGATGATAAGTAGTGATTATAAAATCAATTATATCATTAAGATTCTACTTGAAAATGCTTAAGAGAGGTTGATTGCTAAATCTACCAAAATTAATTACAAAAATAAATTTAGAAAAATAGCGTTCAATCTTGTGTGTATATAGATATATTGATACAGACTTTAAGATTGAAATATTTTTTTATTAATTATTTATTAATTTTTATCTTATTACTATAAAAAATTAATATTTTCAGTAATATTATGAAGTATTGTTTAATCTAAATGTGTATTAATTTAATAATTAATTAAATATTGTTCCAATTATTCCATTAATACAACTCCTTTTTGAAAGTTGTTCTAATTAGTAAACTGTTAATTTGATCAATGAATAATCATTACAAATAATAATTTAATTGCTTCATTATTTGTAATGATTGTTGCTTGGTTCGCTTACTGTACGGTCGAAAGACTCCGAGTCCGTGTATACACAGTTACAGACACAAGAACAAACATTACACAATGAAAGACATTCAATCTTTTTCGTTTTTTTCTGAGATTTTTTCAGAATAAAATAAAACTATACTTTTTATTTAGGGATGAAACACAGTAAATGCAGCAGTGGATGGCCTTGATTGGATCCTTGAGGACATTGAGCAAATACTCTTCAATGATCTCAAAACTATAATCAATTAGAACTTAACTGATCATTTGTAAACTATTATTAAATGTATCTTTACCAAGAGTTGCCGTCGATGAAAGTATCAAGACCCGGAGTGTCAAGAATGGATATTTCCATTTCACTGTCCCCACGTCCGATTGTTGAAGAATAAATATGGATTGAATCGTTCTGTATCTTCTCATTTGGTTGATAGACCTCCGGAAGTTCAAGAAGAGAATAAATTAAAGTCGTTTTCCCAACATCTTTATCTCCTACAACCAAGAGTAAGCAAAAATTGATAAAAGTCATTCTTACCGATCACCAAAATGTTTAAAAAAGGTGGACGCCTTCTTGGAAAAGATCTAATCGAAGGTACCTGATTTGATGACAAATAAAACAGAAGAACATGTATAACAAAGGCACTTTTTTACTGTCTAGACTTATTTTTCTACACAAATTGTTGAAGTTAGTGTTCGTGAAAGTTTTATGTTCTTTCCTTTCGTTGTTATTTTCATTCTTTAATAATTTCATAACGTCCTCGGGGGGTCTTGTATTCTGGATATCCTTGTCCACGTCCTTGTCCTTACTGCAAGTTGCTTTTTCTTTGATTTCCCTGCCTTTCAAATGACCATTTAGAACATCCTTTTGTGGAGATTGGTCGATAGATTCAATGCTCATTTTCGATATCGAACTGATATCAGACCCATAATCATTGAAATTCCTCCCAAAAAGTTTCTCAAACTCCAATAAAGCATTAAATCTTTTAAATTTAGGTGTGCTTGTGCTAATAACATAACAGTATTTGTGGCAGGCAATCTCCGTCGAGTCCTGTTTTTTATTATAGTCGGTGATTATTGCGAATCCGAGATTCTTAGCATTCCGCTGAATGTCACAATCGGAGTGGGACAGAAATATACTATTCCTGGAGAATACATACTTCTGTCCCTTCATCAGTACTCTGTCGGTCGTAGTCGGTCTCGAGTCTGTTCCAGTTTTCTTTCTTTTAATACTTCTCATTAAAAACTTAAATCGCTGAGATCGATTGGCAGATATTTTGTTCGGAATCACTTCGATACTTTTAGCAGATTGTTTGGTATATATTTTGCATTTCCCTTCACCTTGTTTCTGACACAAATCCTTGATGGATTGATTGGGCTTCATGTACTTGTTACCCATCAGAACCAGTTATCATGAGAGCAGAAATTGTGAGCAGATCAGTAATACTGATCCGACATATTGCTGATCAACACACAGTGAAGCAACACAACAAACCGAGCACTCGCATCAATTGTTTATGTGGAATCTCAATTACAAAAACAGATGCATCTCGCCAATAGTTCTTCTGTTTCGATCAACATTCCGTTTGATGCGTGCTCGCACCGACACCGAACACTTTCTTCTTTAATCTCCTTTTTCATTAAATCGGAATTTCGATCATTTTCACTGACAAAAATGTCAAATTATTTTGTCGTCATTGTTTTACAAAACAACCAAAATAAGTAATTAACACCGATTTATTATCCGCTCGCGTTCGGCGAGTGTCTCTGGCGAGTCTCAAGCGGGCTCAACTACAAAACGAGAGCGTCTGGCAACATTTTCGGTAGTAGTTTCATATGATTGAGTAAATTAAAAATAAAATTTGGAATTGGAATTTTTAATTCCGATTTCAATGAATTACATATATATTTATATTTATTTAAAGATTATTATAAATTACTGTTTAAAAAGAAAAAAAAGAAAACTTTAAATTACTTTTGTTATGTTAGAGAAAAAAACTTTATAAAGAAAAAATGTTTATATATTATGTAAAGAAATGCATTTGTTTTAATGTTTTGATTTATGATAAAATTTTGATACCAATAAAAATAATAAATATTGATCGAATTTTTAATTATATTATTAAATATATATGCACATCTTAGATATGATATACAAGTTTCTTAAATCCATTTCATCAGCAACCACAGTCAAAGAATCTATTTTAGATTCTCAAATTGGAAAATTTTATGCTAAATTGAAAGCAGATTTTCTTGCAAGGCATCCGATGAATTGAGTGTTCTTCAAAGAGACATTGTAACAATTGCTCCATCAGCCTCCGGAGAATTTTGGGGCGCGTTCCTATGGGCCCGAACGTTAATACATTGCCCCGCCGGAGAATTTTTGTTGGGAATGAAAAAGACCAAGAAAAGTAATTTTAAAGTATTTTCAATGATCATTAATTTTATTAGTATTTTTCGATAATGATCTCTACTTATTATTTACAAATGATCTTCGACACGATGTTTATAATAAATGCATAAATAATTAAATTAGTTACAAATATTTATTTTTAAAATATGATGGACAAAAATATATAATAACAGATTAATATGTAATAAAGATTACAATTAAATAACTAAATAATTAATAAAAAACACGTGAGTCTGGCGGATAAAATTTGAATAGAATAGTTATCGTAAATAAAAGTACCTTGGTGATCAGACCTCAGGGGTCGCCTCAGAATAACAAGGGGAAATCGTTGTCCGTATTCAATTTGATTAAAGATTGGGAAGTCGGGGTTGTTGAATGCGGACTTGATCGAATATGTATAGAGAGATGTATTTTCTCTACTTTGAGCCGCAGATCCGATCACCGTAAATATTTGATCACTGCGTTCGCTGAACTCAATGAACTTATTTCAAACAACTGATTTTGCTTTCTACTATCTATTTCTTCCTTTTTAGTACTTAAAGGCCCATAAATATAATTATTTATTTTTATATTTAATATTAATATTAATTATTAGGATATTATTTCTAATTTTATAATAATATTAGGTTGTCCCAAGCAACCGCAGCAGTGGGCAAAAAACGTAGTTTATAAACCGGTAAATAGAACAAACGAAACTATGCATTAAAACACCTACATTCCAATATTAAGTACTTGTAAATTAATAATCGATAAATCAAAATGGAGTCTAATAATATAATTATTGAATCAATAACTGATATTGAAGAACTATACTGACCGTCAAATTTATTCGTACACTTCATTTTTCATATAAAAATCGCTTATCCGAAATACTTATATAAATAAATTAATACATACTTATAAGTGTATTTTAAATTTATAAACAAATTATAATTTATTTAATTTGTTTAAATACCATTTCAACTATTGTAGAAATGTTACATTGAAAAACGCCAAATTTTTTAATACAGTGATTTATTTTTTATGAACAGGTTAACAATTAAACAAATCTCCGTGATTATTAAAGATTGTACACAAACGACTTCTGAAAGATTTATACAAATCTAGAATTGTTCCTCGTTGATACTTATTACGATGATTTATTACGGGGAGTCAATTATCGATTGATGTAGAACTCTTATTTTCCCCATACTAAAATACATACCACGCCACTGCTAGAATATTCAATATTACTACCAAAATGGTAAGATATTGGAAGATAAAAGATGATCTTTTAAATGAATTACCTCTCGGAAAATGCGCCATAGAAGCGGCATAGTACAATGTCCTATTTTAGAAGAAAATTTTTTAAATATGATACGAAAAAGACGTCAGAATATCTATGTAGTCACACAGATAAAATTTTCATTTTTGCTCTTCAATGGGCCAAATCAAATCAGCAAAATGCAAAGGACTTTAAAACTACTAAATCATGGTGTAATAATTCATGAAAAGAAATTAATTTGTGATTAGAAGACAAACTAAAATTGCACAAAAGCTGCCAGAAGAATTTGAAAGCAAAATTTTCAATTTTCAAAGATTTGGGATAAAACAACACAAGAAGCAAAACTACTTACTCTCAAACATCGGTAATATGTATGAGACATCTATGAATTTTGATTTGGTCTGTAATTAAAATGTATCTTCATGCGGCTCAAAGCTGCCAGTTCTTTCCTCGATTTGAGTACCACTCGTCGTACCCATTATGATGATCGCAATCAAGAACTGTGTCAATGACATGTTTGAAAAGGAATGCGGTTTGTCGAAAGCTTGTGAATGTTTCTGTCAATCAGAAAATGTCAACAAAAGCAGGCTCACGAACGTCAGAGCTATTCTCAGAATTATACCGATGCTCTATAAACTAAATGTATTCCTTAATTATTCCCATCATCCCGGATACCCACCGCCATCACAGTTTTGGATTTAAAATTTAAGGGGGATCTTATACGCCGATCTTTACGGTACTTCACCTTTTGCTCAACTAAAACCTTGACAGTTGATAAACATTGCTTGAGATCATCCAATATTGTATGAAGTTTTCTGACATCAATATTGGATTTTCTTTTATCGCTTTATCATAAGCTATACAAGCTAGTTTTATAAATGATTTCCTCCAGAACGAGTAATGATATTCCTTTTATTTATTGTACCGAAGATATTAGGTCGACCCACACAATGCTGATCAAGCAAAAGTGTGAGATAGTGGTAGTAAAAGTAATAAACCAAGTCCATTTCTGAATTGATGAATAATGCCAAACCATAGTGATCAACAAGTTAACCATTAAAATTACAAATGTGAAATCGATATCATTATGGCCAGATACCATGATAGCCACCACTTTCACTCCCAACAAATTTTAAATGGTCTAAAATAACAGTTCACAAGCAGAACCTGCCGTACAAGTATAATTTATTTTCCTTCTCTTTCTTGAAAGACAACATGGCGTATCCTTCTTAGACAGGGAGCTAAGTTGCTTTGTTATTCAGTCAGAAACAATTGCCTCACGATCCTGAAATCCATTTGGTTCTGGATTCACAGGCATTTTTACAAACACAAAACAAATGGTGATTTTGGATATCTTACACATGTTTGTTGTGGAGATAAATGGGCGTATTGAAGATGTCTAAAATAGAAATAAAATATACTTTTTTTTTATTCTGGAAATGTCTTTGCTACGTTGTTCTAATGTATTGTTTTCAAGAGATTATTGTGTATTGATATTCAGCGATTTTGAAATAGAAAATTTGTACGTGATAAAATTAAATGTGGAAAGAAAGACTGTGCTTACATTGATCTCGAGTTCTGATTTTATGGAAAATAAATTCGTTTTAAAAATACAAATTGATCAAAGGATTATCGTGCTTGTACGTTTTGTTAATATGTTCACTTTGAAAATTTCGTTTAAGCTGCTGTTGGAGTGTAAAGTGGGGGACAATCAAAAGAATTTTAAGACTGGGCGGGTCATTGCTGTAAAATTAAAACATCATATTGTATCATCAACTTTTGTATCGATCAAAATTAATTATTTGATATGGTTCTGAATTTGATTGTGAAATTTCTTGTGACCAATTCTATAAAAGTTGCTTCAGACATATTCAGAGTTTCATTCAGCAAAGCAGCTCGAAGATATCCATAACATGGGGTGTTTTACATTGCTGGTGCAAAATCAGCTTTGCGCGACGTAATCAATCGGTGGTGGCGAAATCATATAGGTCCAAGTGCTCTTGCTTCCCGCCCAGCCATTCCTGAATACTTATAATATCTGTTCATATTCACCGTGTCTTGTAATCATACACGATATACATGAAAGATTTTCAGATCATTATTATTGCATTATTTTTCAACGCATTAAAAAGTACTTAAAAAATTAAAAAAAACAGTACAATTTTGATTTTTAAATTTCTATTGAGAATAAAATCATTCGAAATAACATGTTCAATTGTTAGAAAAAGAGATTGATAAAATTAATATATAAATTTTAACACTCCCAATTTTTATTATAGCTTAAAAAACGAAAAAAAA
>MQRK01154674.1:0-10844 GCA_001938485.1 Girardia tigrina | reverse complement strand
TATATATATATATATATATATATATGTTAGAAATAAAAAAAGATAAGACAAAAAAGCTAAACTTTACTTTTCGAAAGATTTATTATTTGACAAGTAAAATATTACGCTATCTTTCTTTTGCTTGAATGTAAGAAAAAGAAAGTGTTAACTAAAAATTGAATTTAAATAAAGTGTATCCAATGAATTTGACTTTTCGTATGACCTCTCTTTCATTTTGATGTCATGAACAAGGCAAAAGATACACTCTTAAAACAACTTCAAATCAAAACCGGATAGGTAAAAAAAGGAAGAGTAGAAAAAATAATGAGATCGGCTGATCGCTGAGAGTGAGATCATGATACATGAGTTTGATAAACTGAAATACCACTGCCAGCTGATAATTCAGCATCATGGTAATTTTGTGTAATTATATTTTTGAATGTTATTGGTGCAAAGATATTTCTCTATTATCTGGATTTGTAAAAAAGACATTTTTTAAAGGACAATCTGTAATCATAGAAATGCTTTTATTTAATAATAATGACGATATCAAAGTAAATGTTTGCAAACTAACAAAGAAAATATATTTTTTATAATTTTGATAAAGGTCTTTTGAAACTCAATACATTTATATAAAAGATTTTGTACTGTTAGTCTAGTAAGATGCATATCAGATTATCACACCTTTCATTTGGCAGATATGAATCTCTTTCGTCCAAGGCAACGCTAAGTCTTGAGAATAGGAAACATTCAGAATGGTAAATGATAATTACATTAAGAAAATTGTTCTTAAAAAGTTTAAGTCCTTTATATTTTACTTGATCAAGTCAGTTTTCATGTCTTGATTTAAACTTGCATTTTTTTCATTCTAACTATAATTGAATTCAAACGAAAGAAACGACCTCTGAAACACTGGCATTTTATGAGTTCTTCTTGATCAAGGTCAGTTGGTCCAGTAGCGCAGGAACATTGTTAAAGTTACTGGGGTCAAGGCTTTAACCCACCGTCTTTATAAGCCACGTTTTTATGAAAAAGAGAAGAGTGTATAAATGTTTTCTTCATAAAATGTTAGCAATAAAGCCAATTTACACATTATATTAGCACCCAACTGTTTTTTCCCTTTCTCGGGTTTTACTAGCAAATGCGTTACACAGCATTGAAATATCAAAACTGTCTTATTTGTCCTGATGGCAGTGAGCTATAGCAAGATGAGTAAGTCTCTTCTGGGTCATTGTAGAGCGTGTTCATGTTTTTAATCGCCGCTATTCGCTGAATGAATACTCGGATGTTGCTGACTTTGCTGACATCGTAAGGATTAAACGAATTAAGTTTTACAACATCCGAGAATAGACTTAAGAAAGCCTCAGGTTGCGTTTTGAGAAATGAGGCAAGGTCTAAAATAGTGTCAATCCGCCGATCTTGTTTTAGAAGGTCAGGGAGCATCTTCAACTGGAGGAGGAGTCTGATGTTTGAAATAAAAATACCGTATAAATTTTTATAAACATAACATTTACACAAATTAGCATTCGTACCGAGTTCGATCAAAATCCGTTTATAGATCTCAGGAATATCTTACAACTGACGTTCAACAGATGTTCTCGCAACTGACTTTATGAGAAGGTTCTCCATTTCATGATTGTTGTTATTCCCTCTTGTTCAAAACGATGTCGAAGTTCGTTGACGAGTAGATGGATCGTATCGTAAAAGTTTTTGCGCTCTTGGTCTTCCCATTTATTAAACACAGTATGAAAATTAATATTGGTGTAGTGTTAATGTACCGAAAAGACAATAGGATAGGACGAGTTAAGTACCTCAAAGGAGGCTTGGACATTCTGCTCTTCTGTGGCAATGACAAACTGGAGGTAACCGTGGAGTCGGATCTATCACAAATTGTATTTTATTTATCGCTAACATTAATTGTTACAAAGTAAACAATATTGAATTACTTGGCTCAAATTGGTAAAGTGAAAAATTTGGATAAGGGGATTCCACATGAGACAAAAGCGTTTGGATGCTTGTTGGATTATATTTTCTCGTTATAAAGCAGATCACGTTTTGAATCGAATAGTCACTTGTGATTAAAAGTAGATCCAAAATGATAATCGCAAACGTTCTGTTAGCTGAGTGGACACGAATGATGCACAAAATTAACCTCAGCGCCAGAAAACATAGAAAACATCAATAGGATATGTGAGGAATATTTTGAATGTTTGATGTTTTGTGTTTGAATTTTGTATGTTGATTTGGAATTGTGTCTCTCCTACCCAGATGGATGATTAATGTTTTAATTCTTATTATCTAAAAATATGTAATGTTTAAATTTAAAGTAATTGTAAAATTTTAAATAAGTTAATTAATTTTATTTACAATTTTTAATAAATAAATCGAATTAATATTTTTTAAATAATAAATAATCATTTTAATTTGTATCCAATAAATTTTGAGTAAATATTTTAACAAATTATTTATATCACCATTTGCAAAATATAATAAGGTTAAAGTCATTAATCAATTTAGTTAGAATGCACTGGTACGAAAGCTTCGACAAAGATTGTTTTGAGGATAATCAACCTTGTTATGTTAATAAACGTGTTAAAGGTCAAATTGGTGTTCTTAATAATATATTTGAATATAATAATACAGTACAAAGTACAAAATTCATCAAAAGAAGCAGCTGGTGAGTGTTTGGTAGTCTGACGCAGGTGTAATTATCTATCCAAGGCTTTCATGTCTTTTTTGCAATACATTTGCAATGTATTTGTATTAGTGTGAGCATTACTTCTTGGTAGAGAAGGTGTCCTCGGTACATGTTGCTCGTCTTTATGGGATACCGGGATAAGTACTCCTCGCAAGAAATTGTTTTGTCAGAGGGTAGGAAACTAAGAGAAGTGTAAAACTATGATACTTGCTATGTACTGTATGATTTGCTTTCTTCGGTCATAAATGGCACCGGGGATGACTTGTGAGGATCTACTGAAATGTATGTATTTTGATCTTCCTTTTCAACCTTTTCATTCTGGAACTCGACTGATGTACAGACGTTGCGAAGCTTGAAATTTAGGTTTTTCTTCGTGATGCTTGTCAACTTTCATCACCAACAGTTGAAATGTTTTGTTCGTTGGTAAAGAAATCGGTTTTAGATAAAGTGCTTGAAATATTTTGTATTTTATACAACCTTGTAATAAGAGTGTTTAGTATAAAATAAAGTGTACTTTAAACTTATCGCTACATTCAGTCGTAGCGTTTTGTACTTATATTCGTATGAAAGTATTCTCTTCAGGTAATAATACGTTCACAGTGTACCTTGAAGAGCAATCATAACGTCTCACAGCACTGATACCATCGCGTTCAACTCGCTATCATTTCAACCTCAGTTGTAATGTTTTGAGAGGTCCTTTTCTGTTTGAATGATTCAAGAATTTAAAACGATGGAAAACACAGAAATTTTAACTATTATGAAGTATGAGTTCCTACGTGGAATCTCAGCATTAGAACCCATGTGAATCCATTAGAAGTACCTCTTTGAGGTGATAGTATATTGAGTATACTTCAGTAACAAAACTGAATTATGCAGCCCAACCCTAAAGCTGTAATTAGGATAGACCTGTGAATAATGAACATACACGTCATTGGAAAGTACTAAACTTCATATGGGTTGTTTGGATCGCCTTAAATATCCCCATGCCCGCCAAAGTGTCATCATGCCGAAAAAGTGGAGATCGGAATTGATTAATGACGTGCTGTAAAACTTGTGGGCCGTTTATCACTCCAGGATAAACTTTAAACGACGAAAATCAGAAATATGAGCACGAGAGACCTGATCGGATTTGGTAGACTGATGAAACCATATTTCATCTTAATGAAACCATTAATGACCGAAAATTTGTTTATTGATATGGTGAAATCCGATCCAAACCTAATTGAAGAGGCTCATATCTCCAAATTTTGTTATTTAGACTACTACTTCGACCAAAGGAGTATTTCCATCACATGTTATTGATGGAACTTTTAATTCATTAAATTATCATTAAATATAAGTGAACTTATTTATATCCAAAATTCTATAGAAGAATTTGGATGACTCTTAATAGATGTTACCCCTCCACGTTTTTACAAACAAATTAAAAATGCAAAATTTAACTTTAACTAAAAATTGACAGAAGTACCCCCCTTGGTATATAGTTAAAAGATATAAAATTTGTCTGATATGAAAGAAATATTAAACAAGTATTCCCAAAGATTCCGTCCAAACAGCCTATAGGAGCGACAATTTCAGTAAAAGAAACGCTGTTGTGCTTACATTGAAAATTACGGCTTCCAACTTTTTCATTCAAATAAAACTTGATTCTACTTTTTTAAAAAAGAATATTATTCCTCATTTTGAAACATCCTGTATATCAACAGGATGCCTAAGTGGTGTGGCCAATAAGTACCCTGGATGACCAAGAAAACAAATTTCAAGAAGGGCCATTTTTATAAGCTAACCAGCATAACGTATGTAGACATCATTTATCAGTATAATGCCCATTCGCTCCACACATTTCCATCAATAAATAATCATTTCAGAAAACGCATTTTTAAAACATTCTTGGGATGAAGAAATCCTGCAGAGAACCTTCAAATCGTCTTTGGATACAAACTGTATGCCTATCAAATGCTTCTTTAGGTGTCTAATGAAGGACAAATGACCCGGCGCCGAATCTGGGCTGTACAGAGGAGGATTTGCAAGCACTAGTCCACCACCTTCTTTTGGGGTCAGAGAAATGACAGCTGTGTGCACTGGTCCATTGTCGTGGAGAAACCATAGTTGCGCATTCTGCTTTTGTCTACTTTTCCTGGCGGTTTCCACGAGATGGCCTTTTTTCCGCGAAATCCATGAGAATAACACATGATCCCAGAAAATGGATAGCATTATCGCTCATACATGATTTTCCCACATTTAAGTATTAAAAGATGACTTCTCTGCAGACAGTTTCCCCTCTGTTGATTCAGGCTTGCTTTTCGGCAAATACATACCGAGTTGGGTTTACATTCAACGTAATCAAAGTTCCTAGGAAAGTCATGCACTATGCTAGTGCCATATGTTCAAGTTGTTCTGACTGCATGGATTTCAATTTAGTGCGGCATATATCAACACTGATATTGAGTTTCGTTGATAGCATTTTCATGGTAATGCGATGCTCTTCTTGAACCATCGTCTCTAATTTTTAATCAACTGTGCCAGAAGTTTCTTGTGGCCGAATTGATTTTTCTTGATCAAAAACAATAAAATAAAAATAGATATTCACGTGGGTTGACGAATATCTATTTTTACTAATAAATGAAAAAAGAATTAACAGATTAATAACGTTTAACTATAAAAAAAAGTAACCAATAGGAGTAATAAAAGAAAATAAAAATAACCTTAGTTAAATAAAATTTATTTGTCGACATCATTTTTTTTATAACGTACATCAACGGTAAATAACATTAATCATTTCATTAAATTCCAACGGTAAATAATTATTTTTAATTTCAGTCTATTGATTATTTAATTGATTTTTTTTGTTATAGAGTCGACTGAAGATATTGGCAAGATTTTGTCATTAGCATTAGTTTTACCAATTACAGGGATTGCAGTTCAATGTCATTGTTTTCTTGTTTAATGATTTCATTTGTTTGGTTAATATTATCTGTTTCAGATAGATTCTCGTTGCTTTCACTGTTCATATCCTTACTTGTCGTCGTCTGTCGTTCATTAAAGAGATCTCTCAATCGATTCGAATCCAATTATTTTTTTGCATCATCTGTTTCATCCATATTATACTCCAATTTGAACATAAGTATTCTTTTCAATGAATCATTTTTTAAACCATTATCAAAATCTGACGTTGAGCTTTTATGTTCAAAGGAAACCTTCAGCTATGAATAAAGAATTTGATTTATTAACAATCATTTGTCCATCTTCTTTAAATTTAGTGGAATTTAGTAGTTTTGTGTTAACAGGTACAAAGATTGGACATTGTAAGCAAATTAATCCGTCTGTAGAAGAAACCTTTTGCTGTGACCGATTCGTAAAGTTAACTTCTTCTTTCATTATTTCTTGTATTTCATTTTAAAACGATCAATTCGTTAATAAAACTGTCCCGAAACCAGCGAAGGGTTGCAAAAAAAACAATCAAATAAATTTTTTAAAAAAAACTATCATAAACACAACATACATCACGCTCCTAACACACAGGAATTCCTATGTACAAAGAACCACTAATCGAACCAAGACTTTGTACAAAAGCAAAAGAAAGAAAATCACATACACACACAAAGCATACGAAAGTAGTGTTTCACACTTATAGCCGAATTGATTTTTCTTGATCAAAAACGGAGGGGAGACCACCTTTAAATTCTTTGACTCAATATTTAACAGTTGTCTGAGATGGGGAGTCATGTGGGTAAGTTAACTTCAAAAGATTGTAAATTTGACTGCACGTCTTCTTCTGCAACACAAAGAACTTGATAACGCTGTTATATTCGAAGTCTGAAATTATCACACTAACGGAAGTGCAAAATGTCGAAAAAAAATTTTAATGCGTTTGATAAAATAAAAAATTACTGAAATTACAACCTATATTGATTTTTCTAATCACACAAAAAATTAAACTTTACTATTACATTTTTTACGTTAGGTCAGGTACTATTTGAACGCACCATATAATTGGCCTTGATGGAAAAAGGTGTTGAAAGTTGTTTACTTGGAGAAAGAATCAATAACGGATGATTCATAATAATTCATATCATTTTTGATTTGTAATAATGATACTATCAGAATTAAAATAATATCACTAAATTGTTATTGAAAAAAATGAGTAGTGATACTATTAGATCTAATGATACTATTAGGAGTTACGTGTTAGTTATATAACTTGAACACCCATGTAACCAATGGATATAGTACAGTCTCTGTACTTATATACATAACGGTTTGATACTTTTTTGATAAATTAAATAAAACTTTCTACAAAAATCAATAATATCGATTCAGAAGATATATAAAGTAAGAAAACATCCTCTTCATCATATTGCAACAATGAACACATGGACAAGGTGGTCAAGTTGTCTTCTTAGGAATATCATTGAGGATTGTCACTCTATGTTCTTTCCTCTTTCACGAAAAAATGTTAACTTTTAAATTATACGAAATAGCATCTCTGAAAAAAAACAAACAAATATTTTTATCTTAAGGTGGCATTAGTTTTTACAACTTATACTATCCTAAATCCTCAATCAACCAAGAAAAGGATTCCTTTTCCATCTCTTTCGATTTCTTGAATCTCTATCATAAATTAAACCCTTACTGCATGATTTTTTTATTTTAATAAAAAGTATACATATTTGGAAAAAAATAAAGATTTACGTATTTGTTTATTTTAAAAAAAAATGATTTTTTCTTGTAGAATATCCAAACAAATGACTTGGGACATACATGGCAAGACTATGCTGTTAGGGTAATAAAATTATGAAAAATTATTTTGGATCATAATGATCCATTATGTGATAAGGGGTCAATAATCAATTAAAACAATAAAACTTGTTTGTTTAAATTAACAAGAAATAAAACTTTCTAAAAGATTGAAATTGTTTAATAGGAAAAAGAAAATAATTTGAAAATTTTAAAAACATTTTATTATTATTATTTATTTATTTTGTAGAAATAAAATTTTAATTTCACTAATGTCTTTCAATTGGTATCGTTCGTGTTTCCTCCGCGGTATTGTTTGGCGTGACATCAATTTATCATCTTCACTTTAACCGTTCTTAAATGGTTTTTGTTTTAATGAAATTGTTTTGTTTAAAGTTGTTTACACAGGCTGCTTACATTAGATTAATTACCATACAAAACCAACCAGTCGATTGTTATCGTCGAGAGTAGGGGAAAAAATAAAGACAAAAAAGAAAAACAAAACGAAATTATCAAGAAACATTTTCGTCGATAATTTTTAAGGGAAATTTTCTTCGTGTTTCAATGAGTCAAAGTTGAATAGAACGTTCTTTTGTTATTCTTCTACAGAATAAGAATAAAAAAAGATTGTCGTCTTTGACTTTTTATTTCTTTTCTTTTCTGTTTTTTTCTGTGTTATGAAAACTTTCTTATATTGAAAAATAAAAATTATGTTTTTTTTTCTTTAATGTTTTATTATTAATTTCGATTTGTATTTTTAATTGATGACTTTTTCAACCGGATATTTTGTTACCAAGTTTGATGGGATATTTTATACGGTTTTGTATACAATCGTTAGGTAGAATAAAATTCACCGACAATTATTTTTTCTACCCTCAAATTTGACCAAAAAAACGGGAACCCGGATTTTGATAGAAATCGTTTTTCCTTGTTTATTAGAGATAATAATCAGTTGTTTAATTAAATTATATCGAAGGTCCCAGGAAACACGATTTTGTTTAATGTTTTACTGTCAAATTAATATGTTTAATCGGAAAAATTATACCACTTCCAGGAAAGGTTTTAATCTATGAAGGTACTACTTTTTTCGTAAGAGTTAACGTTATAAACCAGTTTCAACTTTACTTTTATATTGTGATATTTAAAACAAAAAAAAACTAATATGTCGAGTAAATAATTTGGTCATTTTTTTTTCTTTTGAACATTGTGAAATGCATTATATAAAAGCTTGTATTAATAAAAGGCATCAATATATTCCTTAATAAAACTCTGATTTCCGGTTTCTTGGAGTGTCGGGAGATAACTCCAAGATAAGACGGTAAGAAGAAGGTACGCGAAGATAAGAAGGTCTAAAGGAAACACTTTTTTATATGTTACTGTCAAATTAATATGTTTAATCGGAAAAATATACCACTTCCAGCAAAGGTTTGAATCCTTGAAAATACCTTCGTTTTCTGTAAGAGTTTACTTTATAAACCAGTTTTTAACTTTACTTTTATATTGTGGTATTTAAAACAAAAAAGCTAATATGTCGAGTAAATAATTTTGTCGTTTTTTTTTCTTTTGGACAGTGTGAAATGCAATATATAAAAGCTTGTATTAATAATAGGAATCAATATATCCATTAATAAAACTCTGACTTCCGGCCTCTTGGAGTGTCGGAAGATAACATTTCATCATGAACAATAACAGAGCAAACTGGACGGCTGTCGAACGAGAAAAGTATTTTTGAATACCAGGAAAATGTTACATCCTGTATTTGAATGATAGTCGTGGTTTTTTTTCGGGATAATGTATTTATTCCCTAAATATAATTGATAGTAGTCTCATTGTTAGAAATAATAATTTATCAATAATCTGTAAAGCATAATGATTTTTTAAAAAAATATAATATTATTGACATTCTATAAATTATCTCACTTCCTATTAATAATTTTATTCATACAATAATAAAATTTACATTTTTTAAAAAGAATATCCTCGAAAAATCAGTTGTAAAAAGAAATCAGATTAAAAAAACATTTTTTTTTAAATATTCATTTAATCTGATTATAAGAAAACTCAACTTCTTTTTTCTCTTTTTTTCGATATTATATTTATTATATTATATTATATTATCAAATATATATTATAATATTTATGTTAATCCATGACAAATTTTAGAGCATAGAAATAAAAAAGAAAAAGATTTTCAAAAAAAATCAAATGGTTTTTAATCAAAATATTAATTGTTAAACAAAATAATACAATAATAATATTTTTTAAATAATTTCTTATATTTTGTTTCTAAATTTTAATTTCAAAAAATTAAAAATTAAATAATTAAAATTAATTTAAATTATAAATTACATTTAATTATTATTTTTATTTAAAAGAAATTCAGAAATTAAAAAAAATTTTAACCAATCAAAATAAATCCATATAAAAATTAGAAAAGCTTTTTTTTCAATTATATTTTACGAATCAAACTTTTCCTATATTTATTATTTTTATATTAGTAAATAATTAATTCAAAATTTGTTTTTAAATTTAAATTACTTATTTTATGAAAAAAAAACAGAAAATTATTATAAATTCTAAAAAGAAGAAAATTATAATACTTTTTGTTTGACGTTTGGACATTTTCTCATCTTTTTAGTCAAGGAATAAAAAAAAGATGATTTCATTCATAATAAAAAAATAAATAAAATAAAATGAGCATAAATTAAAGGCAAATCGTTTTAAGGTTAGTAGAAATTGAAAAGTGAAAAGAAAAAGTTGAAAAATCTTTGGAAAATTCGTTAAATTTGATGAAAAATGACGAAAATAAAATCCATACCTGTTTGTAAAAACAACATCCAAAACTGCTCTTAGTTATAATTTATGATTTTGATTGATAAAAAAAGCTGATGAAAGTATTTTTCGTTACAATACAAGTGCATAAAAGAGTTTGTATGCTTCTTCTCTGGAGTTTTTAAAAATTACAATGGCATTGTTAGGTTTACCAATTGAATAGCTATTCCTTCAAGCAATGAACTACTGATAAAAGTAGTGATTTTGCCCCTACAACTAGTGTGCCTTAGTCAAAGAAAATTGTGCATTGTTTATTGAAAGTTAGTATTTTCTTAGTTTGAGAGTTTCCATTTTTCGTCAGATATCTATTTTTATAATAATTTGTGTTATTTTTCTATCCTTCTCCTATAGAAATCGACGCCTGATCTTTGTTGATAGAATTCAACAAAAGACTCTTTGTTTTTTTGTGGATAAAGCGCAAGATAACAAGAACAATACAGCTATAAAATATAATATAATATAACATAATATATTATACTAAATATATTATATTATATTATATTATATTATATTATATTATATTATATTATATTATATTATATTATATTATATTATATTATATTATATTATATTATATTATATTATATTATATTATATT
>MQRK01154673.1:0-10863 GCA_001938485.1 Girardia tigrina | reverse complement strand
TATATATATATATATATATATATATGTTAGAAATAAAAAAAGATAAGACAAAAAAGCTAAACTTTACTTTTCGAAAGATTTATTATTTGACAAGTAAAATATTACGCTATCTTTCTTTTGCTTGAATGTAAGAAAAAGAAAGTGTTAACTAAAAATTGAATTTAAATAAAGTGTATCCAATGAATTTGACTTTTCGTATGACCTCTCTTTCATTTTGATGTCATGAACAAGGCAAAAGATACACTCTTAAAACAACTTCAAATCAAAACCGGATAGGTAAAAAAAGGAAGAGTAGAAAAAATAATGAGATCGGCTGATCGCTGAGAGTGAGATCATGATACATGAGTTTGATAAACTGAAATACCACTGCCAGCTGATAATTCAGCATCATGGTAATTTTGTGTAATTATATTTTTGAATGTTATTGGTGCAAAGATATTTCTCTATTATCTGGATTTGTAAAAAAGACATTTTTTAAAGGACAATCTGTAATCATAGAAATGCTTTTATTTAATAATAATGACGATATCAAAGTAAATGTTTGCAAACTAACAAAGAAAATATATTTTTTATAATTTTGATAAAGGTCTTTTGAAACTCAATACATTTATATAAAAGATTTTGTACTGTTAGTCTAGTAAGATGCATATCAGATTATCACACCTTTCATTTGGCAGATATGAATCTCTTTCGTCCAAGGCAACGCTAAGTCTTGAGAATAGGAAACATTCAGAATGGTAAATGATAATTACATTAAGAAAATTGTTCTTAAAAAGTTTAAGTCCTTTATATTTTACTTGATCAAGTCAGTTTTCATGTCTTGATTTAAACTTGCATTTTTTTCATTCTAACTATAATTGAATTCAAACGAAAGAAACGACCTCTGAAACACTGGCATTTTATGAGTTCTTCTTGATCAAGGTCAGTTGGTCCAGTAGCGCAGGAACATTGTTAAAGTTACTGGGGTCAAGGCTTTAACCCACCGTCTTTATAAGCCACGTTTTTATGAAAAAGAGAAGAGTGTATAAATGTTTTCTTCATAAAATGTTAGCAATAAAGCCAATTTACACATTATATTAGCACCCAACTGTTTTTTCCCTTTCTCGGGTTTTACTAGCAAATGCGTTACACAGCATTGAAATATCAAAACTGTCTTATTTGTCCTGATGGCAGTGAGCTATAGCAAGATGAGTAAGTCTCTTCTGGGTCATTGTAGAGCGTGTTCATGTTTTTAATCGCCGCTATTCGCTGAATGAATACTCGGATGTTGCTGACTTTGCTGACATCGTAAGGATTAAACGAATTAAGTTTTACAACATCCGAGAATAGACTTAAGAAAGCCTCAGGTTGCGTTTTGAGAAATGAGGCAAGGTCTAAAATAGTGTCAATCCGCCGATCTTGTTTTAGAAGGTCAGGGAGCATCTTCAACTGGAGGAGGAGTCTGATGTTTGAAATAAAAATACCGTATAAATTTTTATAAACATAACATTTACACAAATTAGCATTCGTACCGAGTTCGATCAAAATCCGTTTATAGATCTCAGGAATATCTTACAACTGACGTTCAACAGATGTTCTCGCAACTGACTTTATGAGAAGGTTCTCCATTTCATGATTGTTGTTATTCCCTCTTGTTCAAAACGATGTCGAAGTTCGTTGACGAGTAGATGGATCGTATCGTAAAAGTTTTTGCGCTCTTGGTCTTCCCATTTATTAAACACAGTATGAAAATTAATATTGGTGTAGTGTTAATGTACCGAAAAGACAATAGGATAGGACGAGTTAAGTACCTCAAAGGAGGCTTGGACATTCTGCTCTTCTGTGGCAATGACAAACTGGAGGTAACCGTGGAGTCGGATCTATCACAAATTGTATTTTATTTATCGCTAACATTAATTGTTACAAAGTAAACAATATTGAATTACTTGGCTCAAATTGGTAAAGTGAAAAATTTGGATAAGGGGATTCCACATGAGACAAAAGCGTTTGGATGCTTGTTGGATTATATTTTCTCGTTATAAAGCAGATCACGTTTTGAATCGAATAGTCACTTGTGATTAAAAGTAGATCCAAAATGATAATCGCAAACGTTCTGTTAGCTGAGTGGACACGAATGATGCACAAAATTAACCTCAGCGCCAGAAAACATAGAAAACATCAATAGGATATGTGAGGAATATTTTGAATGTTTGATGTTTTGTGTTTGAATTTTGTATGTTGATTTGGAATTGTGTCTCTCCTACCCAGATGGATGATTAATGTTTTAATTCTTATTATCTAAAAATATGTAATGTTTAAATTTAAAGTAATTGTAAAATTTTAAATAAGTTAATTAATTTTATTTACAATTTTTAATAAATAAATCGAATTAATATTTTTTAAATAATAAATAATCATTTTAATTTGTATCCAATAAATTTTGAGTAAATATTTTAACAAATTATTTATATCACCATTTGCAAAATATAATAAGGTTAAAGTCATTAATCAATTTAGTTAGAATGCACTGGTACGAAAGCTTCGACAAAGATTGTTTTGAGGATAATCAACCTTGTTATGTTAATAAACGTGTTAAAGGTCAAATTGGTGTTCTTAATAATATATTTGAATATAATAATACAGTACAAAGTACAAAATTCATCAAAAGAAGCAGCTGGTGAGTGTTTGGTAGTCTGACGCAGGTGTAATTATCTATCCAAGGCTTTCATGTCTTTTTTGCAATACATTTGCAATGTATTTGTATTAGTGTGAGCATTACTTCTTGGTAGAGAAGGTGTCCTCGGTACATGTTGCTCGTCTTTATGGGATACCGGGATAAGTACTCCTCGCAAGAAATTGTTTTGTCAGAGGGTAGGAAACTAAGAGAAGTGTAAAACTATGATACTTGCTATGTACTGTATGATTTGCTTTCTTCGGTCATAAATGGCACCGGGGATGACTTGTGAGGATCTACTGAAATGTATGTATTTTGATCTTCCTTTTCAACCTTTTCATTCTGGAACTCGACTGATGTACAGACGTTGCGAAGCTTGAAATTTAGGTTTTTCTTCGTGATGCTTGTCAACTTTCATCACCAACAGTTGAAATGTTTTGTTCGTTGGTAAAGAAATCGGTTTTAGATAAAGTGCTTGAAATATTTTGTATTTTATACAACCTTGTAATAAGAGTGTTTAGTATAAAATAAAGTGTACTTTAAACTTATCGCTACATTCAGTCGTAGCGTTTTGTACTTATATTCGTATGAAAGTATTCTCTTCAGGTAATAATACGTTCACAGTGTACCTTGAAGAGCAATCATAACGTCTCACAGCACTGATACCATCGCGTTCAACTCGCTATCATTTCAACCTCAGTTGTAATGTTTTGAGAGGTCCTTTTCTGTTTGAATGATTCAAGAATTTAAAACGATGGAAAACACAGAAATTTTAACTATTATGAAGTATGAGTTCCTACGTGGAATCTCAGCATTAGAACCCATGTGAATCCATTAGAAGTACCTCTTTGAGGTGATAGTATATTGAGTATACTTCAGTAACAAAACTGAATTATGCAGCCCAACCCTAAAGCTGTAATTAGGATAGACCTGTGAATAATGAACATACACGTCATTGGAAAGTACTAAACTTCATATGGGTTGTTTGGATCGCCTTAAATATCCCCATGCCCGCCAAAGTGTCATCATGCCGAAAAAGTGGAGATCGGAATTGATTAATGACGTGCTGTAAAACTTGTGGGCCGTTTATCACTCCAGGATAAACTTTAAACGACGAAAATCAGAAATATGAGCACGAGAGACCTGATCGGATTTGGTAGACTGATGAAACCATATTTCATCTTAATGAAACCATTAATGACCGAAAATTTGTTTATTGATATGGTGAAATCCGATCCAAACCTAATTGAAGAGGCTCATATCTCCAAATTTTGTTATTTAGACTACTACTTCGACCAAAGGAGTATTTCCATCACATGTTATTGATGGAACTTTTAATTCATTAAATTATCATTAAATATAAGTGAACTTATTTATATCCAAAATTCTATAGAAGAATTTGGATGACTCTTAATAGATGTTACCCCTCCACGTTTTTACAAACAAATTAAAAATGCAAAATTTAACTTTAACTAAAAATTGACAGAAGTACCCCCCTTGGTATATAGTTAAAAGATATAAAATTTGTCTGATATGAAAGAAATATTAAACAAGTATTCCCAAAGATTCCGTCCAAACAGCCTATAGGAGCGACAATTTCAGTAAAAGAAACGCTGTTGTGCTTACATTGAAAATTACGGCTTCCAACTTTTTCATTCAAATAAAACTTGATTCTACTTTTTTAAAAAAGAATATTATTCCTCATTTTGAAACATCCTGTATATCAACAGGATGCCTAAGTGGTGTGGCCAATAAGTACCCTGGATGACCAAGAAAACAAATTTCAAGAAGGGCCATTTTTATAAGCTAACCAGCATAACGTATGTAGACATCATTTATCAGTATAATGCCCATTCGCTCCACACATTTCCATCAATAAATAATCATTTCAGAAAACGCATTTTTAAAACATTCTTGGGATGAAGAAATCCTGCAGAGAACCTTCAAATCGTCTTTGGATACAAACTGTATGCCTATCAAATGCTTCTTTAGGTGTCTAATGAAGGACAAATGACCCGGCGCCGAATCTGGGCTGTACAGAGGAGGATTTGCAAGCACTAGTCCACCACCTTCTTTTGGGGTCAGAGAAATGACAGCTGTGTGCACTGGTCCATTGTCGTGGAGAAACCATAGTTGCGCATTCTGCTTTTGTCTACTTTTCCTGGCGGTTTCCACGAGATGGCCTTTTTTCCGCGAAATCCATGAGAATAACACATGATCCCAGAAAATGGATAGCATTATCGCTCATACATGATTTTCCCACATTTAAGTATTAAAAGATGACTTCTCTGCAGACAGTTTCCCCTCTGTTGATTCAGGCTTGCTTTTCGGCAAATACATACCGAGTTGGGTTTACATTCAACGTAATCAAAGTTCCTAGGAAAGTCATGCACTATGCTAGTGCCATATGTTCAAGTTGTTCTGACTGCATGGATTTCAATTTAGTGCGGCATATATCAACACTGATATTGAGTTTCGTTGATAGCATTTTCATGGTAATGCGATGCTCTTCTTGAACCATCGTCTCTAATTTTTAATCAACTGTGCCAGAAGTTTCTTGTGGCCGAATTGATTTTTCTTGATCAAAAACAATAAAATAAAAATAGATATTCACGTGGGTTGACGAATATCTATTTTTACTAATAAATGAAAAAAGAATTAACAGATTAATAACGTTTAACTATAAAAAAAAGTAACCAATAGGAGTAATAAAAGAAAATAAAAATAACCTTAGTTAAATAAAATTTATTTGTCGACATCATTTTTTTTATAACGTACATCAACGGTAAATAACATTAATCATTTCATTAAATTCCAACGGTAAATAATTATTTTTAATTTCAGTCTATTGATTATTTAATTGATTTTTTTTGTTATAGAGTCGACTGAAGATATTGGCAAGATTTTGTCATTAGCATTAGTTTTACCAATTACAGGGATTGCAGTTCAATGTCATTGTTTTCTTGTTTAATGATTTCATTTGTTTGGTTAATATTATCTGTTTCAGATAGATTCTCGTTGCTTTCACTGTTCATATCCTTACTTGTCGTCGTCTGTCGTTCATTAAAGAGATCTCTCAATCGATTCGAATCCAATTATTTTTTTGCATCATCTGTTTCATCCATATTATACTCCAATTTGAACATAAGTATTCTTTTCAATGAATCATTTTTTAAACCATTATCAAAATCTGACGTTGAGCTTTTATGTTCAAAGGAAACCTTCAGCTATGAATAAAGAATTTGATTTATTAACAATCATTTGTCCATCTTCTTTAAATTTAGTGGAATTTAGTAGTTTTGTGTTAACAGGTTGAAAGATTGGACATTGTAAGCAAATTAATCCATCTGTAGAAGAAACCTTTTGCTGTGACCAATTCGTAAAGTTAACTTCTTCATTCATTATTTCTTGTATTTCACTTTAAAACGATCAATTCGTTAATAAAACTGTCCCGAAACCAGCGAAGGGTTGCAAAAAAAAACAATAAAATAAATTTTTTAAAAAAACTATCATAAACACAACATACATCACGCTCCTCACACACAGGAATTCCTATGTACAAAGAACCACTAATCAAACCAAGACTTTGTACAAAAGCAAAAGAAAGAAAATCACATACACACACACAAAGCATACGAAAGTAGTGTTTCACACTTGTAGCCGAATTGATTTTTCTTGATCAAAAACGGAGGGGAGACCACCTTTAAATTCTCTGACTCAATACTTAACAGTTGTCTGAGATGGGGAGTCATGTGGGTAAGTTAACTACAAAAGATCGTAAATTTGACTGCACGTCTTCTTCTGCAACACAAAGAACTTGATAACGCTGTTATATTCGAAGTCTGAAATTATCACACAAACGAAAGTGCAAAATGTCGAAAAAAAATATTAATGCGTTTGATAAAATAAAAAATTACTGAAATTACAACCTATATTGATTTTTCTAATCGCACAAAAAATTAAACTTTACTATTACATTTTTTACGTTAAGTCAGGTACTATTTGAACGCACCATATAATTGACCTTGGTGGAAAAAGGTTTTGAAAGTTGTTTACTTGGAAAAAGAATCAATAACGGATGATTCATAATAATTCATATCATTATTGATTTGTAATAATGATACTATTAGAATTAAAATAATATCACTAAATTGTTATTGAAAAATATGAGTAGTGATACTATTAGATCTAATGATACTATTAGGAGTTACGTGTTAGTTACATAACTTGAACACCCATGTAACCAATGGATATAGTACAGTCTCTGTACTTATATACATAACGGTTTGATACTTTTTTGATAAATTAAATAAAACTTTCTAAAAAAATCAATAATATCGATTCAGAAGATATATAATGTAAGAAAACATCCTCTTCATCATATTGCAACAATGAACACAAAGACATGGACAAGGTGGTCAAGTTGTCTTCTTAGGAATATCATTGAGGATTGTCACTCTGTGTTCTTTCCTCTTTTACGAAAAAATGTTAACTTTTAAATTATACGAAATAGCATCTCTGAAAAAAAAAACAAACAAATATTTTTATCTTAAGGTGGCATTAGTTTTTACAACTTATACTATCCTAAATCTTCAATCAATCAAAAAAAGGATTCCTTTTCCATCTCTTTCGATTTCTTGAATCTCTATCATAAATTAAACCCTTACTGCATGATTTTTTTTTATTTTAATAAAAAAGTATAAATATTTGGATAAGAGAAATAAAGATTTACGTATTTTTTTATTTTTTTAAAAAAAATGATTTTTTCTTGTAGAATATCCAAACAAATGACTTGGGTCATACATGGCAAAACTATGCTGTTAGGGTAATAAAATTATGAACAATTTTTTTTGGATCATAATGATCCACTATGCGATAAGGGGTCAATAATCAATTAAATCAATAAAACTTGTTTGTTTAAATTAACAAGAAATAAAACTTTCTAAAAGATTGAAATTGTTTAATAGGAAAAAGAAAATAATTTGAAAATTTTAAAAACATTTTATTATTATTATTTATTTATTTTGTAGAAATAAAATTTTAATTTCACTAATGTCTTTCAATTGGTATCGTTCGTGTTTCCTCCGCGGTATTGTTTGGCGTGACATCAATTTATCATCTTCACTTTAACCGTTCTTAAATGGTTTTTGTTTTAATGAAATTGTTTTGTTTAAAGTTGTTTACACAGGCTGCTTACATTAGATTAATTACCATACAAAACCAACCAGTCGATTGTTATCGTCGAGAGTAGGGGAAAAAATAAAGACAAAAAAGAAAAACAAAACGAAATTATCAAGAAACATTTTCGTCGATAATTTTTAAGGGAAATTTTCTTCGTGTTTCAATGAGTCAAAGTTGAATAGAACGTTCTTTTGTTATTCTTCTACAGAATAAGAATAAAAAAAGATTGTCGTCTTTGACTTTTTATTTCTTTTCTTTTCTGTTTTTTTCTGTGTTATGAAAACTTTCTTATATTGAAAAATAAAAATTATGTTTTTTTTTCTTTAATGTTTTATTATTAATTTCGATTTGTATTTTTAATTGATGACTTTTTCAACCGGATATTTTGTTACCAAGTTTGATGGGATATTTTATACGGTTTTGTATACAATCGTTAGGTAGAATAAAATTCACCGACAATTATTTTTTCTACCCTCAAATTTGACCAAAAAAACGGGAACCCGGATTTTGATAGAAATCGTTTTTCCTTGTTTATTAGAGATAATAATCAGTTGTTTAATTAAATTATATCGAAGGTCCCAGGAAACACGATTTTGTTTAATGTTTTACTGTCAAATTAATATGTTTAATCGGAAAAATTATACCACTTCCAGGAAAGGTTTTAATCTATGAAGGTACTACTTTTTTCGTAAGAGTTAACGTTATAAACCAGTTTCAACTTTACTTTTATATTGTGATATTTAAAACAAAAAAAAACTAATATGTCGAGTAAATAATTTGGTCATTTTTTTTTCTTTTGAACATTGTGAAATGCATTATATAAAAGCTTGTATTAATAAAAGGCATCAATATATTCCTTAATAAAACTCTGATTTCCGGTTTCTTGGAGTGTCGGGAGATAACTCCAAGATAAGACGGTAAGAAGAAGGTACGCGAAGATAAGAAGGTCTAAAGGAAACACTTTTTTATATGTTACTGTCAAATTAATATGTTTAATCGGAAAAATATACCACTTCCAGCAAAGGTTTGAATCCTTGAAAATACCTTCGTTTTCTGTAAGAGTTTACTTTATAAACCAGTTTTTAACTTTACTTTTATATTGTGGTATTTAAAACAAAAAAGCTAATATGTCGAGTAAATAATTTTGTCGTTTTTTTTTCTTTTGGACAGTGTGAAATGCAATATATAAAAGCTTGTATTAATAATAGGAATCAATATATCCATTAATAAAACTCTGACTTCCGGCCTCTTGGAGTGTCGGAAGATAACATTTCATCATGAACAATAACAGAGCAAACTGGACGGCTGTCGAACGAGAAAAGTATTTTTGAATACCAGGAAAATGTTACATCCTGTATTTGAATGATAGTCGTGGTTTTTTTTCGGGATAATGTATTTATTCCCTAAATATAATTGATAGTAGTCTCATTGTTAGAAATAATAATTTATCAATAATCTGTAAAGCATAATGATTTTTTAAAAAAATATAATATTATTGACATTCTATAAATTATCTCACTTCCTATTAATAATTTTATTCATACAATAATAAAATTTACATTTTTTAAAAAGAATATCCTCGAAAAATCAGTTGTAAAAAGAAATCAGATTAAAAAAACATTTTTTTTTAAATATTCATTTAATCTGATTATAAGAAAACTCAACTTCTTTTTTCTCTTTTTTTCGATATTATATTTATTATATTATATTATATTATCAAATATATATTATAATATTTATGTTAATCCATGACAAATTTTAGAGCATAGAAATAAAAAAGAAAAAGATTTTCAAAAAAAATCAAATGGTTTTTAATCAAAATATTAATTGTTAAACAAAATAATACAATAATAATATTTTTTAAATAATTTCTTATATTTTGTTTCTAAATTTTAATTTCAAAAAATTAAAAATTAAATAATTAAAATTAATTTAAATTATAAATTACATTTAATTATTATTTTTATTTAAAAGAAATTCAGAAATTAAAAAAAATTTTAACCAATCAAAATAAATCCATATAAAAATTAGAAAAGCTTTTTTTTCAATTATATTTTACGAATCAAACTTTTCCTATATTTATTATTTTTATATTAGTAAATAATTAATTCAAAATTTGTTTTTAAATTTAAATTACTTATTTTATGAAAAAAAAACAGAAAATTATTATAAATTCTAAAAAGAAGAAAATTATAATACTTTTTGTTTGACGTTTGGACATTTTCTCATCTTTTTAGTCAAGGAATAAAAAAAAGATGATTTCATTCATAATAAAAAAATAAATAAAATAAAATGAGCATAAATTAAAGGCAAATCGTTTTAAGGTTAGTAGAAATTGAAAAGTGAAAAGAAAAAGTTGAAAAATCTTTGGAAAATTCGTTAAATTTGATGAAAAATGACGAAAATAAAATCCATACCTGTTTGTAAAAACAACATCCAAAACTGCTCTTAGTTATAATTTATGATTTTGATTGATAAAAAAAGCTGATGAAAGTATTTTTCGTTACAATACAAGTGCATAAAAGAGTTTGTATGCTTCTTCTCTGGAGTTTTTAAAAATTACAATGGCATTGTTAGGTTTACCAATTGAATAGCTATTCCTTCAAGCAATGAACTACTGATAAAAGTAGTGATTTTGCCCCTACAACTAGTGTGCCTTAGTCAAAGAAAATTGTGCATTGTTTATTGAAAGTTAGTATTTTCTTAGTTTGAGAGTTTCCATTTTTCGTCAGATATCTATTTTTATAATAATTTGTGTTATTTTTCTATCCTTCTCCTATAGAAATCGACGCCTGATCTTTGTTGATAGAATTCAACAAAAGACTCTTTGTTTTTTTGTGGATAAAGCGCAAGATAACAAGAACAATACAGCTATAAAATATAATATAATATAACATAATATATTATACTAAATATATTATATTATATTATATTATATTATATTATATTATATTATATTATATTATATTATATTATATTATATTATATTATATTATATTATATTATATTATATTATATTATATTATATT